>ML243748.1:2813-126474 GCA_005239495.1 Nicotiana undulata
TTTTTTTACACACTAAAATTGTTAAAAAAAAAGACCCAAGGGGGGGGGGGGGGGGAACCTGGGGCTTGGTGTAAAATACCCTGTGCGAACGCGGCCCCACAACCGCTAACGCAGAGGTCTGTGTAACCAAGCCTCCGCAAACGCAGACTGGGGCCCGCGAACGCGGAGAAGAAATTCGCCCAGCTATTTTTAAATGCCCAAAACAGAACTATTACGGGATTTTTACCAAAATTCATAAACCCTCTTCCTCTCCAAACCCCATAGACGAATTTTGAAGAGCTCTTCCACCATAACCTCTTAGGCAAGTGATTCTAACATTGTTTTCTTCCATTTTCCATCAATATCTATTAGATTCTAGGCCTAAAAAATATGAAATCAAAGGTAGAAATTAGGGAAATGGGTAGAGTTAGGGTTTTTTGAAGATTTGGGAATTTGACCTCGTTTTGGGTTCGGCTTTCAAAAAAAATTATATATTCGGGCTCGTAGGGGAGTGGGTGATCGGGTTATGGTCCGAACCTCGTATTTGGACCAAGCGGGCCTGGGGTCGATTCTTGGATTTTTGGGAACAATGTTGGGAATTCTATAATTAAGCTTTGGAATTGAACTGTTTAGCAATTATTGATGTTATTGAGTCAATTAAGTCTAGATACGGTTGTTTCGGAGTCGGGTTCGAAAGGAAAACCGGTGCTAGAGGCTTGATTTGGATTCTTGGAGTCGAGGTAAGTGTTTGCCCTAACTTTAGCTTGAGGGAATAGGTGTTGAGTCATATGTGCTACTTGTTTATACCATGTTCAATGTATAGGTGAGGTGACGAGTACCTAAATATTGTTTGTCAAGCATGCCCGTGAGTCGGTTTTGATGTATTATGTGTTTTTTTCTTTGATATTCGTTGTGTTATGAAGTAGATTTCATTTTGGAAGTTGTTCAATTATTGAAAATACTTGATAGAGGACATGTGATAAATCGTTTCGGTTGAGGATTGTATTTTTATTGAGTTTTATACTTGAATGAGATTGGTTATAGCTGAGTCCCTTGCCAAGACGGTATTATTTTGGTTGTTGTTCCCTTGCCGGGTTGTTATGAATTATGTTCCCTGTTGTTGATTTCCTTGCCAAGCTGTTGTTCTATTGTTGTTTGGGTTAGGAAGAGTGTAAAGCACGAAGGGTGATGCCGTGTATTCATTTCATTCATTGCATTGTGAGGATGAGAGTAAAAGCACAAAGGGTGATGCAGTGCCATGATTTTACATTTAAAAGCACGAAGGATCATGTCGTGCCCTTTTATTTATTTATTGCATTGTGAGGATGAGAGTAAAAACACGAAGGGTGATGTCGTGCACTTGTTTTGGTGAGGATGAGAGTAAAGCATGAAGGGTGCACATATTTGCTTTGTGTTGTTACTTCCTGTTGACATTTACCCTTCTAAAATGTTGCTTTGTTCAGTTATTCGTCATTGATTCTCTTGTTTCCCCCAGTATGTGCCCCTGTTCTGTTGTACTTAATTGTTTATTTCCTATCACTTCCCTGTTATGTATTATTGAACTGTACATGTATTTTGTTGTTGTCGTGTCTAGCCTCATCACTACTTCGCCGAGGTTAGGCTCGGCACTTACTCAGTACATGGGGTCGGTTATACTGATGCTACACCTGCACTTCTTTATGTTGTGCAGATTACGGAGCTGGACCCAGTGGGCATTGATAGAGGGAGTATCCTTCAGTCCACACAGGCGACACCGAGGTAGTCCCGCAGACGTTCGTGGGCCTTGGCGTTACCTCCTTTATCTCTCTTTTCCTGTCTTTACATGTATTTCCGAGATAGTAGTTCTATGTTTATTCAGACTCATGTTTGTAGTAAAATCTTAGACAGACCGTGAAAGTTGTGACACCAGATTTTGGGAAATTAACATGGGCGTTTGTGTAATACTGTTCAATCAAAATTTTAGAATTTATGTTCTTCCGCACGTTGTTATAAGTGTTCTTGAATATCACTATTAACTGCTAAGTAATAAAGGGATAGTCTACAAATACTGTAAATGTTGGCTTGTCTAGCGGGTTCAACGTTAGATGCCATCACGGCCTCGACGGTGGGATTTCGGGTCGTGACAAGTTGGTATCAGAGCACTAGGTTGCTTAGGTCTCACCATACACGGACAAACTTGGTAGAGTTAGAGGGATCGGTAAAAAGACGTCTGTACTTATCCCCAGAGGCTGCAAAGTTAGGAATAACTTCACATTTCTTCTTCTCTGTCGTACGATTTGAATTCTAAATTCTAATTGAGTTTCTATTTTATTCTCTCGCATATGGCAAGAACGCGTGCTTCCTCATCTACCGATCAACAACCCGATCCTCCTGTTGCAGCTCCTACGAGGGGCCGAGGTGGTGCTAGAGGCCGAGGCAGGGGCAGGGCTCAGCCCAGAGCAGCAGCCCCAGTAGAGGACCCACAGGTAGACTTTGCCGGTGAGGTTCCTGCTCAGACGGTTCCAGTTGGACCAGCTCAGGTCCCAGAGGGGTTCATTGCCACCCCGGTTCTTNAGTAGAGGACCCACAGGTAGACTTTGCCGGTGAGGTTCCTGCTCAGACGGTTCCAGTTGGACCGGCTCAGGTCCTAGAAGGGTTCATTGCCACCCCGGTTCTTCAGGACGCCCTGGTCCGCTTAATGGGCCTCATGGAGAGCGTGGCTCAGGCCGGTTTACTTCCTACTGCACCAGCCGTCTCTCAGGATGGAGGAGGGGCCCAAACTCCTGCTACTCGCACACCAGAGCAGTTAGGAACTCAGTTCCAGACTCCAGCACCTCAGATAGCTGGAGCAGCTCAGTAGGGTATTGTGGCACAGGCCGTTGAGGGGGCAACTATGTCTGCCGATGCTTTGTGGAGATTGGATCGGTTCACCAAGTTATTCCCTACTACTTTTACTGGTTCACCATCAGAGGATCCCCATGATTACTTGGACGGTTGCTATAAGGTTCTTCGGAACATGGGCATCGTGGAGTCCAATGGAGTTGATTTTGCCACATTCCGTCTTTCTGGTACCGCCAAGACTTGGTGGAGGGCCTATTGCTTGACCATACCAGCTGGGTCTTCGCCTTTGACTTGGGCTCAGTTCTCCGAGTTGTTCTTGGGGAAGTTTCTTCCAGTTACTCAAAGGAAGGATCTTCGGAGGCAGTTTGAGCGTCCCCAACAAGGATCTATGACTGTTACACAGTATGAGACCAGGTTTATCACTTTGGCCCGACATTCTATCATGATACTCCCCATAGATCGAGAGAGGGAGAAGAGGTTTATTGAGGGGCTGGCTCAGCCTATTAGACTCCAGATGGCCAGAGAGCCAGGTACTGATATTTCATTCCAGGAGGCGGCCAATGTGGCCAGGCGTATTGAGATGATTTTGTCACAGGGCAGTGGTCAGGGATCTGACAAGAGACCTCGTCATTTCGGTCGATTCAGTGGTGCCTCATATGGAGGCAGAGATTTCTTCGGCATAGGTCATCCTCCTTGACCATACCAGTCGGCACTTCAGGTATCCCATCGTGCACCACCAGCTCCTATTAGTGCACCACCAGCTCCTATCAGTGCATCGCCGCTTCATAACTTTCAGGGTGGTTATTCTGGTCGACAAGGACAGTTCCAGGTCCAGCAATCTCAGAAGCAGAGGTCTTGTTAGTCTTGTGGTATTCCAGGGCACATTGCTAGGTATTGCCCCCGAGCTTTTAGTAGTTCTTAGCATCGGGGTTCCCGTGCTATGATTCCCGCACCAGGTGCACCCCCACCCCCTCAGCCAACTAGGGGTGGAGGTCGAGGTGCCAGAGGTGGAGGTCAAACAGTTAGAGGTGGAGGACCGACTATTAGAGGTAGAGGTCAGCCCGCGGTAGGTCGACCCAGAGATGTTCAGGTTGGAGGGCCCCCGCCCCGATGCTATGTTATTCCTGCCAGACCTAAGGCTGAGGCCTTTGATGCAGTTATTACAGGTATGGTTTCAGTTTGCAACAGAGATGCTTAGGTTTTATTTGATCCGGGGTCTACATTCTCCTGTGTGTCTTCATATTTTGCTCCTTATCTGATTATGCCCCGTGATTCCCTGAGTACTTCGGTATATGTATCTACACCAGTGGGTGATTCTATTGTGGTAGATCGAGTCTACCGTTCATGCTTAGTGGTTATTGGTGGTCTTGAGACTCAGGTAGATCTCCTGCTTCTTGATATGGTTGAATTTGATGTTATATTGGGGATGGATTGGTTATCTCCCTATCATGCTATTCTGGACTGTCATGCCAAGACTGTGACCTCAGCCTTACTAGGAGTACATCGTTTGGAGTGGAGAGGGACTCCTAGTCATTCTTTCGGTAGAGTTATTTCATATATGAAGGCTCGGCGCATGGTCGAGAAGGGTTGTTTGGCTTATTTGGCCTATGTTCGTGATTCTAGTGCTGAGGTTCCTTCTATTGAGTCTGTGCCCGTGGTTCGTGAGTTTCCCGAGGTATTCCCTACTGACCTGCCGGGTATGCCACCCGACATGGATATTGACTTTTGCATTGAGTTGGCTCCGGGCACTCAGCCCATTTCTACTCCGACGTATCGTATGGCCCCGCCAGAGCTGAAGGGGTTGAAGAATCAATTGCAGGATTTGTTGGATAAAGGCTTCATTAGGCCTAGTGTTTCCCCTTGGGGTACCCCAGTGTTGTTTGTTAAGAAGAAAGATGGCTCAATGAGGAAGTGTATTGACTACCGGCAGTTGAACAAGGTTACTATTAAGAATAAGTATCCCTTGCCGAGGATTGATGATTTATTTGACCAACTTCAGGGTGCCACAGTGTTTTCCAAGATAGACTTGAGATCTCGTTACCATCAGCTGAGGATTAGGGCGTCTGATGTTCCTAAGAAAGCCTTTCGCACTCGGTATGGGCATTATGAGTTCTTGGTGATGTCATTTGGGTTTACAAATGCCCCCACCGCTTTTATGGAGTTGATGAACCGAGTGTTCAGGCCCTATTTGGACTCATTTGTGATTGTTTTCATTGATGATATTTTGATACTCCCATAGCCGAGAGGAGCATGAGCAGCACCTTCGAGTCGTCCTCCAAACTATGAGGGATAGTCAGTTGTATGCCAAATTTTCTAAGTGTGAGTTCTGGTTGAGTTCGGTGGCATTTCTAGGCCATGTTGTGTCGGCAGAGGGTATTCAGGTGGATCCCAAGAAGATTTCAGCAGTCAGAGATTGGCCTAGACCCACCTCAGCTATAGAGATTCAGAGTTTCTTGGGCTTAGCATGTTATTATCGCCGGTTTGTGGAGGGCTTTTCATCTATTGCAGCCCCGATGACCAGGTTGACCCAGAAGGGTGCCCTGTTCAGGTGGTCAGATGAGTGTGAGGCGAGCTTTCAGAAGCTCAATACGGCCTTGACCACGGCATCGGTGTTAGTTTTGCCCACAGGTTTAGGGCCATATACCGTGTATTGTGATGCTTCACGGGTTGGACTTGGTGCAGTGTTGATGCAGGATGGCAAGGTTATAGCTTATGCTTCACGACAGTTGAAGGTGCAAGAGAAGAACTATCCCGTTCATGATTTAGAGTTTACAGCCATTGTTCATGCATTGAAGATTTAGAGGCATTACCTGTATGGTGTGCCATGTGAGGTGTTCACGGATCATAAGAGTTTGCAGTATCTATTCAAGCAGAAAGAGTTGAACATGAGGCAAAGAAGATGGTTGGAGCTGTTAAAGGACTATGACATTACCATCTTATATCATCCGAGAAGGCGCTTTGTCCAACCGGTTCATGAGATTGGAGGTTTCTGAGTCTGGCAGTGTGTTGGCTCATACTGTGGCCCGTTCTTCATTGTGTGATCGTATTGGGGACAAGCAGTATGATGATTGTCATTTATGTGTTCTTAGAGATATGGTCCGGCACAGAGGTGCCAAGCAGGTTACTGTTGGCGATGATGGAGTCTTGAGGATGCATAGCCGCATTTGTGTGCCTGATGTCGATGGTATTCGTGAGTTGATATTTCAGGAGGCCCATAGCTCTCGGTATTCCATTCATCCAGGCGCCGCAAAGATGTACCAGGATTTGCGGCAGCATTATTGGTGGCGGAGGATGAAGAAAGATATTGTAGCATATGTAACTCGATGCTTGAACTGTCAGCAGGTTAAGTACGAGCACCAGAGACCCGGTGGTTTGATGCAGCAGATTGAGCTTCCCGAGTGGAAGTGGTAGCGTATCACCATGGATTTCATAGTTGGTCTCCCACGGACTCAGAGGATGTTTGATGCGGTGTGGGTCAGTGTGGATAGGCTGACCAAGTCAGCAAATTTCATTTCGGTATCAGTTTCGTATTCGACGGAGAAGTTGGCAAAAATCTACATGAGGGAGATTTTTCGATTGCATGGTGTGCCCGTGTCCATTATATCTGACCGAGGTACTCCGTTTACCTCCCATTTTTTGAGAGTATTTCACTGTGAGTTGGGCACACGGGTTGAGTTGAGCACAATATTTCATCCTCAGACGGACGGACAATCCGAGCGTACTATTCAAATTTTGGAGGATATGTTGCAGGCATGTGTCATTGACTTTGGAGGTTCATGGGACCAGTTCTTGCCTTTAGCTGAGTTTGCCTACTACAACAACTATCAGTCGAGCATTCAGATGGCTCTGTATGAGGCGTTGTATGGTAGGAGGTGTCGGTCGCCAGTTGGGTGGTTCGAGCCGGGACATGCTAGATTATTGGGTTAAGAGTTAGTCCAGGATGACTTGGATAAAGTGAAGATTATTCAGGATAGACTTCGTATAACTCAGTCTAGGCAGAAGAGTTATGCGGATCGCAGAGTTCGTGATTTGGCATTTATGATAGGAGACCAAGTTTTTCTTCTGGTGTCGCCCATGAAGGGCGTGTTGAGGTTCGGAAAGAAGGGCAAGTTGAGCCCTAGGTACATTGTTCATTTTGAGATTCTAGACAAGGTAGAAGAGGTGGCCTACAGACTTGCTTTGCCACCTAGTTTGTCAGCCGTGCACCTGGTGTTTCATGTATCTATGCTTCGGAGGTATATTGCCGATCCATCTCATGTGCTTGAGTTCAGCGGTGTCCAGTTGGACAAGGATTTAACCTATGAGGAAGAGCTGATAGCCATATTAGCTCGGCATGTTCGTCAGTTGAGATCGAAGAGTTATCCTTCGATTCATGTTCAGTGGAGAGGTCAGCTTATTAAGGCAACTACCTGGGAGTCCAAGTACGATATGCGGAGCCGATATCCCCATCTTTTCCCCGATTTAGGTACAATTCTATGTCTGTTCGAGGACGAACGTTTGTTTTAGAGGTGGAGATTGTGATGACCCAAAAGGTCATCCCGCATAATCTTAGCTAAATCTGTGTTCCGAGGCCCTCCTTTTATCTCACCTCGATGTGCGTGCTCAGCCCGAGCGTGTAGCCAGGAAGCCGTTATGTGGAAAAATTGATAAAATGATGATTTAATAATAAATATTTGAATAAAGTTGACTTTGGTCAACATTTTTGGTAAACAGACCCAAACATGTGATTTGACGGCCCTGGAGGGTCCGTAGGAAAATATGAGACTTGGGCGTATGCCCGGAATCGAATTCCGAGGTCCCAAGTCCGAGAAATGAATTTCTTAAAGAAAATTGTTTTTTGAAAAATATAAAGGTTTTTGAAAATAAAATTTGATGTGAAACCTGTGATATCGGGCCCTTATTATGGTTCCGGAGCCCGGAACAGGTTCAATATGTTTTATATGTGTTATCTGTGAAGTTTGGAAATAAACGGACTTCGTTTGACGTGATTCGGATCAAAAGTGGAAAATTTGAGGTTTAAAGAAGGTTTAAGAAATTTCATTGATTTTGGGGTTTAATGCGTTGTTTTTTATGTTATTTTGGTGGTATAATTACTCGAATAAGTCCGTAGGATATTTTTGAGGTTGTGTGCGTAATTGGTTTTGAGCCTCGAGGGCTCGGGTGAGTTTCGGGTAGGTGTCAGAGTGCAAAAAATAGGAAAAATCAGGTGTTTTTTTTGCTGTTGCTGGTGTCCAGGGAATTACCCTATACGAACGCACTCAAGGGAGTGCGAACGCACAGGGTTGTGTGGGGTCTGGGGGTCAGGGTAGTATTACGCTTGTGCAAACGCACCCATACGGATGCGAACGCGGAGGGCAATTTAGCAAAAGCTATGCGAACGCACCAGGGAGGTCGCGAACGCACAACCTAAGGGGGGGGGGGGGACCTGGGGCTTGGTGTAAAATACCCTATGCGAACGCGGCCCCACAACCGCGAACGCACAGGTCTGTGTAACCAAGCCTCCGCGAACGCAGCCCTGCCCCTGCGAACGCGGAGAAGAAATTCGCCCAGCTATTTTTAAATGCCCAAAGCAGAACCATTACGGGATTTTTACCAAAATTCATAAACCCTCTTCTTCTCCAAACCCCATAGACGAATTTTGAAGAGCTCTTCCACCATAACCTCTTAGGCAAGTGATTCTAACATTGTTTTCTTCCATTTTTCATCAATATCTATTAGATTCTAGGCCTAAAAAGATGAAATCAAAGGTAGAAATTAGGGAAGTGGGTAGAGTTAGGGCTTTTTGAAGATTTGGGAATTTGACCTCGTTTTGGGTTCGGTTTTTGAAACAAATTATATATTCGGGCTCGTAGGGGAATGGGTGATCGGGTTTTGGTCCGAACCTCGTATTTGGACCAAGCAGGCCCGGGGTCGATTCTTGGATTTTTGGGAAGAATATATGGAATTCTATAATTAAGCTTTGGAATTGAACTGTTTAACAATTATTGATGTTATTGAGTCAATTATGTCTAGATACGGTTGTTTCGGAGTCGGGTTCGAAAGGAAAAGCGGTGCTAGAGGCTTGATTTGGATTCTTGGAGTCGAGGTAAGTGTTTGGCCTAACTTTAGCTTGAGGGAATAGGTGTTGAGTCGTATGTGCTACTTGTTTATACCATGTTTAATGTATAGGTGAGGTGACGAGTACCTATATATTGTTTGTCAAGCATGCACGTGAGTCGGTTTTGATGTATTATGTGTTATTTTTTTGATATTCATTGTGTTATGAAGTAGATTTAATTTTGGAAGTTGTTCAATTGTTGAAAATACTTGATAGAGGACATGTGATAAATCGTCTCGGTTGAGGATTGTATTTTTTATTGAGTTTTATACTTGAATGAGATTGGTTATAGCTGAGTCCTTTGTCGGGACGGTATTATTTCGGTTGTTGTTTCCTTGCCGGGTTGTTATGAATTATGTTCCCTGCTGTTGATTTCCTTGCCAAGCTGTTGTTCTGTTGTTGTTTGGGTGAGGAAGAGTGTAAAGCACGAAGGGTGATGTCGTGTATTCATTTCATTCATTGCATTGTGAGGATGAGAGTAAAAGCACGAAGGGTGATGCCGTGCCATGATTTTACATTTAAAAGCACGAAGGATCATGCCGTGCCCTTTTATTTATTTATTTATTGCATTGTGAGGATGAGAGTAAAATCACGAAGGGTGATGCCGTGCACTTATATTGGTGAGGATGAGAGCAAAGTACGAAGGTGATGCCGTGCACATATTTGCTTTGTGTTGTTACTTCCTGTTGACATTTACCCTTCTAAGTTGTTGCTTTGTTCAGTTATTCATCATTGATTCTCTTGTTTCCCCCAGTATGTGCCCCTGTTCTGTTCTACTTAATTGTTTATTTCCTGTCACTTCCCTATTATGTATTATTGAACTGTACATGTATTTTGTTGTTGTCGTGTCTAGCCTCATCACTACTTCGCCGAGGTTAGGCTCGGCACTTACTCAGTACATGGGGTCGGTTGTACTGATGCTACACCTGCACTTCTGTATGTTGTGGAGATTACGGAGCCGGACCCAGTGGGCAGTGATAGAGGGAGTATCCTTCAGTCCACACAGGCGACACCGAGGTAGTCCCGCAGACGTTCGTGGGCCTTGGCGTTACCTCCTTTATCTCTTTTTTCCTGTCTTTACATGTATTTCCGAGACAGTAGTTCCATGTTTATTCAGACTCATGTTTGTAGTAAAATCTTAGACAGCCCGTGAAAGTTGTGACACCAGATTTTGGGAAACTAATATGGGCGTTTGTGTAATACTGTTCAATCAAAATGTTAGAATTTCAGTTCTTCCACACGTAGTTTCTAAGTGTTCTTGAATATCACTGTTAACTGCTAAGTAACAAAGGGATAGTCTACAAATACTGTAAATGTTGGCTTGTCTAGTGGGTTCAACGTTAGACGCCATCACGGCCTCGACAGTGGGATTTCGGGTTGTGACAGTGCTTCATCTATTGCCAAAAATTATTTACACACAAGTTTAAAGTATATTCTTTAGTTTAGGAAGACGAAAGTTGAATTCTGGGATAAAAATATACTTAGAGCACATTGACCAGTATCATAATTTTTGCATGTATGGCGTTATTGTCAAAACTTCTATATACTATATGTGTGCTACTACATAAGCTATTCGGCGGATCTAAGTTTTTCAGTAGCGTGACAGACATATTTTTCTTCAAAACCAATCTCTATGCAATGGATGATCAATTTTAACTCAGTCTCTTGGTAGTAATTGTTGGTATCGTTTTCTGCTAAGTCAAAAACTAAAAGACACTTTTTTTAGAATAAAACTTTGCAATCAACATTTTATTTAGTTGAACAACATATTCATTTTTGCTAGCTAAAATAGGTTTTTAATTTCTATCATGCAATATGCACAAATTGCGTTTCAATCTAATGATTGAAATATTTCCTTTATTAAATACATTACTATTACCATTAGGGTTGATAACTAAGTGTTATAGAAAAACCAATTCATATGTTATTGGATGCTCTTTTTCATTTCCGACACGAAGCAAGAAGTCACTGAATACTGGATTCGTTTTTAGTTTATATTTCTTGTCAGTTGAATCTTTTTCATTTTGTGCCATAAGTATAATTTTGGCAAGATAGTACAATATGTTCTTTCGTCGATTTTGGTACTACTGGTAGTACTTGACAGAAATCACCTTCCAAACCATTAGCTTTTCATTAAACGTTCATTGATATTTAATATATCTCTAGAATTCCGGGAATTGTTTCTATCACTTCACACTTAACCATAATCGCTTCATCCCATATTATCAATTATTCTTTCTTTTTAAGTTTAGCACCATTGCTCTGCTTTCTTATCTTTGTGATAGTCCATTGCTCTGCTTTGTTATCTTTGTGATGATTATCTCAGTTGTTTGAAGAGGTATATCAAGTCTAACGTGAGTGACCTCATAATAAAATTCTTGTTGATACATCACTTGTTATTATTGCTAACAATATCATGCCTCTTGATATGATATTTGCAAGTAATGCACGACATAGAAAAGTTATTTCTATTCCGACGGAGGCATCTATAAAGGTTAATCCCGCTATATCAGAGCCGATTCTTTACAATATAGTCTTGAAAGCATGTTCTTATTAAAGATTTAGCTTTGATTGTGCTTCCTCATACGCTTGTATGGCCGTTTTATTCTTAATACTATACTAACCTTTTTTACTTTGTGATCTAGTTTTTTTAATCTCTAACGCTTTTTTCTAGAATAAATTTATGCTCCCTAGATTTTTTTAACTTGAAAAATAATTTTATTCATATGATGAATTTAAAAATAATTGAATTGGATTCTCTTTCTAAATATTTAATTGAAAGATTTAATTATTTGGTCTTAACATAAAAAAAATAATTTATTTTATATTGATTATATTCTTAATATTAGTTCATCTCTTCTTTTGAATATTTAATCTTAATTATAATTTTATCCACCATAGATTTTATTTCAAAGAGTAAAAAGATCGATCTAACATTCCACTTTTAGATCTTTATATTTGCAGAATCATTAGCGCTATTGACTCTTACGAATTATTTTTCTTTCTCTTTCTTAAATATTCTTAATATTTTCTCAGTTGTTGTTTAATAATTGGTATATATTTCAATATTACACAAAAAATTGATTAAAAAAATATTATTTGAGTAGGAAAATAATTCAAATATAATATAAAAATATATTGTGGGGTTATATTTTTTTTCTCAATTATGCAATCAATTTAACATTACTTTTACCTTTTCTTGGTTTTGGACATTATGGAGTGGAAATGTGTTGCCAATACGGAGGATTCTTATGAAATTGATTTTATTAGACCTTCCAACCCCCCATGTGCGTTCGCATGGCTTTGGCTAAGGTACACTCCTCGTTCGCATCCTATGTGGTGCGTTCGCATAGTTCATTTTCCACCCCGACCCCCAGACCTCTATAACCCTGTGCGTTCGCACTCCCTTTGGTGCGTTCGCATAGGGTAAAATACCTGGACACCAGAAAATGCATTAAACACCAGATTTTTAACCACTTTTGCACTCCGACACCTACCCGAAACTCACCCGAGCCCTCGGATCTCAAAACCAAATATACACACAACCTCAAAAATATCCTACGGACTTATTTGAGCAATAAAATCAACAAATTAACATAAAAACGACGAATTAAACCTCAAAAGCTATAAAAAATTCTCAAAACTTCATAACTTTCAAATTTATCATTTTTAGTCCGAATCACGTCAAACTAAGTCCGTTTCTTACCAAATTTCACAGATAGCACATATAAAACATATCGAACCTGTTTCGGGCTCCGGAACCACAATACGGGCCCGGTAACACATGTTTCACATCAAATTTCATTTTCAAAAGCCTTTTTATTTTTTTCAGAAAACACTTTTTTCTTTAAAAATGCATTTCTCGGACTCGGGACCTCAAAATTCGATTCCGGACATACGCCCAAGTCCCATATTTTCCTACGGACCCTCCGGGACTGTCAAATCACAGGTCCGGGTCCGTTTACCAAAAATGTTGACCCAAAGTCAACTTTATTCAAATAATTATTAGAAAAATCTTTATTTTATCCATTTTCACATAACAGCTTCCCGGCTACACGCCCGGGTTGAGCACGCACATCGAGGTGAGATAAAAGGAGGCTTTCATGGCCTCGGAACGCAGATTTAGCTAAAGTTACACGGGATGACCTCTTGGGTCATCACAATCTCCACCTCTAAAACAAACGTTCGTCCTCGAACGGACATAGAAAAGTACCTGAAACGGGGAAAAGATGGGGGTATCGGCTCCGCATATCGGACTGGAACTCCCAGGTAGCTGCCTCTACAGGCTGACCTCTCCACTGAACACGAACCGAGGGATAACTCTTCGATCTCAACTGACGAACTTGCCGAGCTAATATGGCTACCGGCTCCTCCTCATAAGACAAATCCTTGTCCAACTGGACACCGCTGAAGTCAAGTACATGAGATGGATCGGCAATATACATCCGGAGCATAGATACATGAAACACCGGGTGCATGACTGATAAACTCAGTGGCAAGGCAAGTCTGTAGGCCACCTCTCCTACCTTATCCGGAATCTCAAATGGACCAATGTACCTAGGGCTCAACTTGCCCTTCTTTCCGAACCTCATCACGCCCTTCATGGGCGACACCAGAAGAAAAACTCGGTCTCCTATCATAAATGCCAAATCTCGAACTCTGTGATCCGCATAACTCTTCTGCCTGGACTGAGTTGTACGAAGTCTATCCTGAATGAACTTCACTTTGTCCAAGGCATCCTGGACTAACTCGGAACCCAACAATCTAGCCTCTCCCGACTCAAACCACCCAACTGGCGACCGACACCGCCTACCATACAACGCCTCATACAGAGCCATCTAAATGCTCGACTGATAGCTGTTGTTGTAGGAAAACTCAGCTAAAGGCAAGAACTGGTCCCATGAACCTCCAAAGTTAATGACACATGCCCGCAACATATCCTCCAAAATTTGAATAGTGCGCTCGGACTGTCAGTCCGTCTGAGGATGAAACGATGTGCTCAAATCAACCCGTGTGCCCAACTCACGCTGAAATATTCTCCAGAAATGGGAGGTAAACTGAGTACCTCGGTCAGATATAAAGGACACGGGCACACCATGCAATCGAACAATCTCCGTCATATAGATCTTTGCCAACTTCTCTGAAGAATACAAAACTGATACAAGAATGAAGTGGGCTGACTTGGTCAGCCTATCCACAATGACCCACACCGCATCAAACATCCTCTGAGTCCGTGGGAGCCCAACTACGATATTTATGGTGATACGCTCCCACTTCCACTCGGGAAGCTCAATCTGCTGCATCAAACCACCGTGTCTCTTAGGGGTGGGCATTCGGTATTTCGGTTCGGTATTTAAGAATTTCGGTTCGGTATTTCGGTATTCGGTTTATCCATTGTGTATACCAAATACCGTACCAAATTAGTTCGGTACGGTTCGGTATTTATTATTTTGGTTCGGTACGGTTTCGGTACGGTTTCGGTAAAGTATTCGGTTTATGAATACCAACGCAAATATCCTCTTTATACCCTTCGCCAAAAGAGCACATAGAGTAGAAAATATCTTTTGGCAGGAACAAACGATAATAATTAAGAAGATGCAGTAATTACTAAAGCTAAAACATAATAGAAAGTGAACTAACACCCAAAATGCCTTAAAACGCTACAAAAGCTGTTGCATTTAGAAACAGCTCTATAAACGCTACAAACGCTACATCACATTCACTGTGATTCACAGCAGTCTAGAACAAGCACAAGAAGTACCAACTAGGAATTACATTGGGCTGGGCTTGGGGCGACGGGAAATGGGAATTACATTGGGTTGGACACTAGGTGTGTTAGTATAGGTAGGGTCCAAAAAAATATATACTTAAAATTTCGGTATATTCGGTATATTCGGTATACCGAATTTTTAAAATTGTAATACCGAAAACCGAACCGAAATACCGAAATACCGAAAATTTAATACCGAATTAGACCGAAATACCGAAATAACCGAACCCGAAATACCGAATTAATTCGGTTCGGTTCGGAATTCGGTTTTTCGGATTTTATGCCCACCCCTAGTGTCTCTGGTGCTCGTACTTAACCTGCTGACAGTTCAAGCACCGAGCTACATATGCTACAATATCCTTCTTCATCCTCCTCCACCAATAATGTTTCCGCAAGTCCTGGTACATCTTTGCGGCGCCCGTATGAATGGAATACCGGGAACTATGGGCCTCCTGCAATATCAACTCACGAATACCATCAACATCAGGTACACAAATACGACCCTGCATCCTCAAAACTCCCTCCTCATCAACTGTGCCTTGCTTGGCACCTCCGTGCCAGATCGTATCTCTAAGAACACACAAATGACGATCATCATACTGCCTGGCCCGAATACGATCATACAATGAGGAACGGGCCACAGTATGGGCCAAAACACTGCCAGTCTCAGAAACGTCCAATCTCATAAACCGGTAGGCCAAAGCCTGAACATCCAACGCAAACGGTCGCTCTGCGACTGATAGATAGGCAAGACTACCCATGCTGGCTGACTTCCAGCTCAAAGCATCGGCCACTACATTGACCACCCCCGGATGATATAAGATGGTAATGTCATAATCCTTCAACAGCTCTAACTATCTCCTCTGCCTCATATTCAACTTTTTCTGCTTGAACAGATACTGCAAACTCTTATGATCCGTGAACACCTCACATGTCACCCCATATAGATAATGCCTCCAAATATTCAACGCATGAACAATAGCTGCTAACTCCAAATCATGAACTGGATAGTTCATCTCATGAACCTTCAACTGTCGTGAAGCATAATCTATAACCTTGCCATCCTGCATCAACACTGCACCAAGTCCGACCCGTGAAGCATCACAATACACGGTATATGGCCCTGAACCTGTGGGCAAAACTAACACCAGTGCCGTGGTCAAGGCTGTCTTGAGCTTCTGAAAGCTCGCCTGACACTCATCTAACCACCTGAACTGGGCACCCTTCTGGGTCAACCTAGTCATCGGGGCCGCGATAGATGAAAAACCCTCAACAAACCGGATATAATAACCTGCTTATCCCAAGAAACTTTGAATCTCTGTAGCTGAAGTGGGTCTGGGACAATCTTTGACTGCTGAAATCTTCTTGGGATCCACCTGAATACCCTCTAATGATACCACATGGCCTAGAAATGCAACTGAACTCAACAAGAACTCACACTTGGAAAATTTGGCATACAACTGACTATCCCTCAGAGTATGGAGGACGACTCAAAGGTGTTGCTCATGCTCCTCTCGGCTACGGGAGTAAATCAAAATATCATCAATGAAGACTATAACAAACGAGTCCAAATAGGGCCTGAACACTCGGTTCATCAACTCCATAAAAGCAGCGGGGGCATTAGTCAACCAATACAAAAATCAATATCCCGGTCGGGTGGCATACCCGGCAGGTCAGCAGGGAATACCTCTGGAAACTCACGAACCACGGGCATAGACTCCATAGAAGGAACCTCAACACTAGAATTACAAACATAGGCCAAATAGGCCAAACAACCTTTCTGGACCATGCGTCGAGCCTTCATATATGAAATAACTATACCGGAAGAATGATTAGGAGTCCTTCTCCATTCCAAACGAGGTACTCCTAGTAAGGCCAAGGTCACAGTCTTGGCATGACCGTCCAGAATAGCATGATAGGGAGATAACCAATCCATTCCCAATATAACATCAAAGTCAACCATATCAAGAAGCAAAAGATCTACCTGAGTCTCAAGACGACCAATAACCACTAAGCACAAATGGTAGACTCGATCTACCACAATAGAATCACCCACCCGTGTAGAAACATATACAGAAGTACTCAGGGAATCACGGGGCATACTCAGATAAGGGGCAAAATATGAAGACACATAGGAGAATGTAGACCCCGGATAAAATAATACCAAAGCATCTCTGCTGCCAACTGAAACCATACCTATAATAACTGCATCAGAGGCCTCAGCCTCAGGACTGGCAGGAAAAGCATAGCATTGGGGCGGAGCCCCTCTAACCTGAACATCTGTGGGTCGATCTACTGTGGGCTGGCCTCTACCTCTCACAATTTGTCCTCCACTTCTAATAGTCTGGCCTCCACCTCTAGCACCCCGACCTCCACCCCTAGCTGGTTGAGGGGGTGGGGGTGCACCTAATGCGGGAACCATAACACGGGAACCCTGTTACTGAGAACCACCAAAACCTCGAGGGAAAAACCTGGAAATGTGCCCCGTACCACCGCAAGTGAAACAAGACCTCGACTGCTGAGAATGCTGACCCTGGAACTGCCCCTGTCGACCAGAATAACTACCCTGGAAGCTCTGAATCGACTGTGCACTGATAGGAGCTGACGGTGCACTGCGGGATACCTGAAGTGCCGACTCGAATGGTCTGGGAGGATGACCTCTGCCAAAAGAATCTCTGCCTCCAGATGAGGCACCACTGAATCGGCCAAAATGACGAGGTCTCTTTTCAGACCCCTGACCACTGCCCTGTGATAAGACCATCTCAATACACCTGGACACATCGGTCGCATCCTAAAATGAGATATCAGTACCTATCTTCCTGGCCATCTGAAGTCTGATAGGCTGAGCTAGACCCTCAATAAACGTCCTTACTCTCTCTCGATCAATAGGAAGTATCATGATAGCATGTCGAGCCAGAGTAATGAACCTGGTCTCGTACTGTGTAACAGTCATAGATCCCTGCTGGAAACGCTCAAACTGCCTCCAAAGATCCTCCTTCTGAGTAACTGGAAGAAACTTCCCCAAGAACAACTCGGAGAACTGAGCCCAAGTCAAAGGTGCAGACCCAGCTGGTCTGGTCAAGCAATAATCCCTCCACCAAGTCTTGGAGATACCAGAAAAACGGAATATGGAAAAATCAACTCCATTGGACTCTACGATGCCCATGTTTCGAAGAACCCCATAACAACTGTCCAAGTAATCCTGGGGATCCTTTGTTGGTGCACCAGTAAAGGTAGTAGGGAATAACTTGGTGAACCGATCCAATCTCCACAAAGCATCGGCATACATAGCTGCCCCCTCAACGGCCTGTGCCACAATACCCTGCTGAGCTGCTCCAGCTGTCTGAGGTGCTGGAGTCTGGAACTGAGTGGCTAATTGCTCTGGTGTGCGAGTAGCAGGAGTCTGGGCCCCTCCCCCAGCCTGAGAGATGGCTGGGGCAGTAGGAAGATGATCGGCCTGAGCCACGCTCTCCATGAGTCCCACTAAGCGGACAGAAGTGTCCTGAAGAACCGAGGTGGCAATGAACCCCTCTGGGACCTGAGCTGGTCCAACTGAAATCGTTTGAGCAGGAACCTCACTAGCAAAGTCTACCTGTGGGTCCTCTACTGGGGCTGCTGCTCTAGGCTGAGCCCTACCTCTAGCTCGGCCTCTATCATGGCCTCGGCCTCATCCTCGGCCCCTCGTTGGAGCTGCAACAGGAGGATCGAGATGCTGATCGGTAGATGAGTAAGCACGCGTTCTCGCCATCTGCGAGAGAATAGAATAGAAACTCAATTAGCATTTAGAATTCAAATCGCACGACAGGGAAGAAGAAATGTGAAGTTATTCCTAACTTTGCAGCCTCTGTGGATAAATACAGACGCCTTCATACTGATCCCTCATACTCTACCAAGTTTGTCTGTGAATTGTGAGACCTAAGCAACCTAGTGCTCTGATACCAACTTGTCACAACCCGAAATCCCACCTTCAGGCCGTGATGGCGTCTAACGTTGAACCCGCTAGACAAGCCAACATTTTTTGGTTAAATTTACTATTTTCTTTGTTTATGACTTTTAAAAGAACAACGATAAACATGAATAAACGAATAAGAATCCGAAAGCTAAGAATTCATCAACCTAATATAATAAATGTTAAGAAATTTCCGTACATAAACCCCAGAACCGGTGTTACAATTACATGGATAGTCTAAGATTTCTAAAAACAAGAGTCTGAAATAACAGATACAACTGTCTAGAAATATAAGATGAGACAGAAGGAAGGAAATAGATTGTGACGCCAAGGCCTGCAGACGCCTGCAAGACTACCTCAGTGTCGCCGTGGACTGAAGGATACTCCCTTGCTCAATGTCCACTGGGTCCGGCGCTGTAATCTGCACAATATAAAGAAGTGCAGGTGTAGCATCAGTACAACCGACCCCATGCACTGAGTAAGTGCCGAGCCTAACCTCAGCGAAGTAGTGACGAGTCTAGGACATGACAAATAACGAATACCTACGCAGTTCAATAACATAATAAAGAAGTAATGACAAGAAATAAACAGCTAAACACAAAACAACAGGGTTAACATGCTGGGGAAAAGGGGCAATAACTCACTGAAATGACAGAACAAAGTAGCAACTGAAATGTATAAATAACTGCAGGAATTAATAACTCTGAATAAATAAGTAAACAGAAACGGCACGACATGTCCCCTCGCGCTATAACCTCACATGACACTCGCCACGGAATGTCCCCTCGTGCATAAATAAATAATCACTGGGGACATTGGCACGGAATGTCCCCTCACGCATAACCTCACAATCACTCGGCACAGAATGTCCCCTCGTGCATAACATATATAAAAGCAACAATTTTACAGGAGAATTCAACAATAAGAAACCTCAAATGCACATAAATATTCAGCAAGAATTTTACCGTCCCGGCAAGGGACTCAACTATAACCAATCTCACTCAGAGGTATAAATCAACAAATAATCCTCAACCGAACGAATAATCAATAACATTCTACATCATGAATTACCCTCACTATATAACTTCCAGAATAACAATTAATTCATATCATAGAGAATATCAAAGAACACTACATAAGTCATCAAGTTCGACTCACGTGCATGCTTGACCACAATATATAGGTACTCGTCACCTCACCTATACGTTGGACATGTAATAACACATAGCAATTAAGACTCTATACCTATTCCCTCAAGCTAAGGTTAGGCCAAACACTTACCTCGGCTCCAAGAATGCAAATCAAGCCTCTAGCACCGCTTTTCCTCTCGAACTCGACTCCGAAACAATCGTATCTAGACACAATTGACTCAATAACATCAATAATTACTCAACAATTCAATTCCAAAGCCTAATTATAGATTTCCCAACATTCTTCCAAAAATTCCAAAATTCAACCCCGGGGTCGCTTGTCCCAAACACGAGGTTCGGACCAAAACCCGATCACCCATTCCCCCACGAGCCCGAATATATAATTTGTTTTGAAATCCGACCCCAAAACGAGGTCAAATTCCCAAATATTCAAAAAGCCCTAACTCTACCCAAAACCCCAATTTCTACCCTTTAATTCCATGATTTTAGGCCTTGTATCTAACAAAGGTTGATGAAAATGGAAGAAAATGAAGTCAGGATTACTTACCTATGAATCTATGGTGGACGAGATGCTCCAAAATCGCCTAGGAGGGTTGGGGAAGAAGAAGTTTAAGAAAAATGGGTTAAATCCCGTATGAATTCTATTTTGGGTATTTTAAAATCACTGGACAGATTTCTTCTCCGCGTTCGCGGGCCCCAGGCTGCGTTCGCGGAGGCTTGGATTTACTGAACAGTGCGTTCGCGGTTGTGGGGCCGCGTTCGCACAGGGTATTTACTACCCAGCCTCCCAGGTCCCCTCTAGGACTCTACGTTCGCACCCCCCCCCTGTGCGTTCGCATGGCTTTGGCTAAGGTACACACCGCGTTCGCATCCTATGTGGTGCGTTCGCATATTAAATTTTCCACCCCGACCCCCAGACCTCTATAACCCTGTGCGTTCGCACTCCCTTGGGTGTGTTCGCATAGGGTAAAAGACCTGGACACCAGAAAATGCATTAAACACCAGATTTTTCACCACTTTTGCACTTCGACACCTACCCGAAACTCACCCGAGCCCTCGGGGCTCAAAACCAAATATACACACAACCTCAAAAACATCCTACGGACTTATTCGAGCAATAAAATCACCAAATTAACATAAAAAACAATGAATCAAACCTCAAAAGCTATAAAAAAATTCTCAAAACTTCATAACTTTAAAATTTTCTATTTTTAGTCCGAATCACGTCAAACTAAGTCCGTTTATAGAACATATAAAACATATCAAACCTGTTCCGGGCTCCGAAACCACAATACGGGCCCGATAACACAGGTTTCACATCAAATTTCATTTTCAAAAGCCTTTTTATTTTTTTCAGAAAATAATTTTCTTTAAAAATTCATTTCTCGGACTCGAGACCTCGAAATTCGATTCCGTACATACACCCAAGTCCCATATTTTCCTACGGGTCCTCCGGGACTGTCAAATCACGGGTCCTGGCCCGTTTACCAAAAATATTGACCCAAAGTCAACTTTATTCAAATAATTATTATAAAAATCTTCATTTTATCCATTTTTCACATAACGGCTTCCAGGCTACACGCCCGGACTGCGCACGTATATCAAGGTGAGATAAAAGGAGGCTTTCATGGCCTCAGAATTTAGATTTAACTAAAGTTACACGGGATGACCTCTTGGGCATCACAATCCTTGAGCCAAGTCTTACAACTATTTAGAGGCCCAAATTAAAGTCCAAGAAGAGATGGAATGAGGCCCAAATATGCTCAAAAAAGGAGGAATTTTCAGCAACCCAAATAAGCCCAAAAATAATTTCTAGAATATATATTTAATGGTTGTTTTAATCTATGTTGACTTGCATTGGTCTATATGTATGTTGACTACTATGGTCTTAGTGTGGGTAGTCTTCTATGCTTCTAGGGAATATAATTATCATTTATTGAAGTCTTGACTGGCTCCTTCTTTACTACTATGTAAAGGGGTGCTTGTCTTTCATTGTAAGGAAGAATATTGAAGATTAATATTAGTATTGTGAGTTCTTCTGAACCTTTGTGAATTTTACTTTAAGATTTATCTTGCAACCCTATCTAGTTCATAGCTTAAGATAATAAGATAATTTTCTTTCTTGTGATATCTTTGGTTTCTTTTGATATTGTTCGAAGGTGACTAGTTTCTTTTACTAGTTGTTGTCGTAAGTTATTCAAACTAGAAGTCAAGATCCGATTCTAGTTCTTGATTAGCTTATCTCTAGTGAAGGCAATTGGTTTCATAACCAACTCGTTGTCATTAGGAACTTGTCAAAATCTAGATTAACATAATCTGGGGGTTCTTGGATCTTTCATTGAATTTTCACATATCTCGTTTAGTTTTTTCTTAGTTTCTCAATTCCATTGCATTTCTTTACTGCTTCCGCATTTCTTCAACTTATTTTCTTTAAGTTCTTGGATTTCCCAACGTTTGTATTATCAAGTGGTATCAGAGCGGTCGTATCAAGATTCCATTCTTGATAAATCTTGGGGATTTCTGGAAAAAAAAAGAAGTTAAAAAACAAAAAGTTACTGTAGCAATACTGTAAAAATAAATCAAAAAAAGGAAGAAACATATTGCCCTTCAAGAAATCAGATTTTTATTGTGTTTGTTTCCAAAATCAAGAAAAGAAACAAGAATAGGGGATCCTAGATCTTTAAGGATAAGAAAAAAAAATCAATTTTCTTACTCTTTTGATCTTGTTCTAAAAATCCTTTTCCTTTGTTCGAGTTTTATTTCAACTAAATCATACTCTTTCTAGGATTGGTTCTTCACTTTCTTTAGTGCCCCAAAATTTCTTATTTTACTACTAAGAACTTTGATACTAGTTGGGTTTAATTATAAATCTACAAGGTATTTTTCAAAGGTTAATTGAGGGGGAAAAGACAAGAGTGGGCGAGAAAAATTGAGGGAAAGTGCCAAGTTTGAGTGATAACATTTTGTTTTGTTTTTTTAAAGATGTCTCATACAGGTGCTAGTGATGATGAACAAAGGGCTCTTCAGGAAACTGAATTCCAAGTAAGAAATGATTTCACTCTACAAGCTATGCATCAAAAATTCAAGAGATGGAACCTGCAATTCCAAGAGATAAGAAATACTATTGCTGAACAAAATGAGACAATAGCTGCACTTAGGAGGGGTAATCAACATGATGTACAACCTCGAAATAATCCTAGGCTTCATAATAGAAGAAATGAACCCCATGCACCCATTTTAAATCAAGAAAACCCTATATATGATGTTGTAGATGATCTTTATGTAAATCTAGATAGGGTGGGAAGAGATAGGAGGGGACAACGAGGTAGAGTAGAAGATGATAATATTAGTAGCATAAAAATGAAGATGCCATCTTTCAAGGGCACAAGAGACCCAGACTTGTACCTTGATTGTGAGCGGAACATTGAGGCCATCTTTGACTGTCACAACTACTCTGAAGGTAAGAAGGTTAAGTGTCACGACCCGAATTTCCCACTGTCGGGTCCGTGATGGCGTCTAACGTTGAACCCACTGGACAAGCCAACGTGTATTTTAAATTTACCTTATTCCTTGATTAATAATTAAGAAAAGATAAACTACAACATTAACCTGAATGAAATATAAGGCGAAGCAAGATATATATAAATATTCCAAAGCAAAGTCTTTACGAAGTTTCACTAAAACTAGCCAAATCCCAGAATAGTGGAGTCACATCTCACAGACTGTATAAGAGTAATACACATAAAAATTCCAAAAAAATAAATACATCCGGTTCTGAATCAACTAGAACAGAAATAAAAGGAAACATAGGAGGGGACACCAAGGCCTGCGGACGCCAACAGGACTACCTCGGTATCTCCGGGTGGACTGAAGGAAGCCTCCTAGATCTATTGTCCAAGGGGTCATGTACCGGGATCTGCACAACAAAAGAAGTGCAAGTGTAGTATCAGTACAACCGACCCCATGTACTGAGTAAGTGTCGAGCCTAACCTTGGCGAAGTAGTGAAGATGCTAGGACACGACAACTAAGACAATTTGTGCAATTTAATAATAATCGGAAGAAATAACAGAAAGAATAATCAGTTAAGCACAAGGGAAAAAGGGGAACATGCTGGGGAAAAGAGCTATCAACTAACAACAATAACGGAGTAAGATGACAGTTCAGATATCAAAATAACAGCAGGAAATAACAACCACAGAGAAAAATAGTGCACGACATCACCCTTTGTGCTTTTACTCTCATCCTCACCAAATAATACATAAAGGCAAGTGCACGGCATCACCCTTCGTGCTATTACTCTCATCCTCACAATAATCAATAAAAACGGAACGACATCACCCTTCGTGCTTTTAATATCATACCATGGCACGGCATCACCCTTCGTGATTTTAACCTCTCATCCTCACAATAAACAATACACGGCATCACCCTTCGTGCTTTACACTCTTCCTCACAGAAATCAATACATGGCATCACCCTTCATGCTTTACACTCTTCCTCACCCAAAAATATCAATAACAGAAGTTTGGCAAGAAGAAATCAACAATATGAACCATAACAATAATTCACAACATCCCGACAAGGGAAGACCAGTAGAAATATCACCGTCCCGGCAAGGGACACAACCATAACCAATCTCACTCAAGTACATAGCTTTACAAAATATCTCTCAACCGAAACTCATACTCAACAATATTCATTACAACGAATTTCCACCAAATAAACAACCACCAAAGTGAAATTTAATCTATAACACAGTAAATATTAATGAAAATCACATAATTCATAATACCCAACTCACGGGCATTCTTGACACCAACGTATAGGTACTCGTCACCTCACCTATACATTGAACATGGTATAAACAATAGAAAATAAGACTCAACGCCTATTCCCTCAAGCTAAGGTTAGGCCAAACACTTACCTCAACTTCCACGACCAAAATCAAGCCTCAACCACCACTTTTCCTTTTGAACTTGACTCCAAATCGATTGTATCTAGACATAATTGACTCAATAACATCAATAAGCGCTAAATAATTCAATTCCAATGCTTAATTATAGCTTTTCTAACATTCTTCCCAAAAAGTCAAAAATCGATCCCGGGCCCGCTTGGTCAATATACGAGGTTCAGACCAAAACCCGATCATCCATTCACCACCAGCCCGAATA
This sequence comes from Nicotiana undulata, assembly GCA_005239495.1. Classification (NCBI taxonomy): domain Eukaryota; kingdom Viridiplantae; phylum Streptophyta; class Magnoliopsida; order Solanales; family Solanaceae; genus Nicotiana; species Nicotiana undulata. The sequence goes on from ML243748.1 coordinate 27,752, forward strand.
TGTAATTAGTTTCAAAATCCGACCCCAAAACGAGGTCTAAATTCCAATTATACAAAAAGCCCTAACTCTACCCAAATTCCTAATTTTCTACCCTTAAGAACATGATTTAGGCCTAGAAATCTAGTGGTTGTTAATGGAAATTGAAGAAAATAAGTCTAAGAATACATTCCTATGATTTTTTAGTAAAATCCCTTTCAAAAATCGCCCAATTTCGAGTTTGGAAGAAAAAGTTATGAGTTTTTGAAATGATCCCACAATAGGTTCTGTTTTTAAATAACTGGGCAGATTTGCCCTATGCGTTCACGACAGGGCTAATGCGTTCACATAGCTACCCTTCCCCCACCCTACGCGATCGCGACCTTAGTGGTGGGTTCGCACAGTGCAAAGCCTACCCAGTCCCCAGCCTTCCTAATACTCTATGCATTCGCATCCCACTGTGTGCGTTCGCGTAGAGCAAGGATCCTGCGCTCCGCGTTCACACCTAGTGTGGTACGTTCGCACAGAGTAACTCTACCCCCTCCCAGACTTGTGTTGTGCATTCGCATGACTTTTCATGCGTTCGCATAGTACAGATGTTCAGACACCAGAAACTGACCAAAAACACCAGATGTTTAAGTTTAAAAAATACCCCGACGCCTATCTGAAACTCACTCGAGCCCTTGGGGCTCCAAACCAAATATGCACACAACCTCAAAAACATAATACGGACTTACTCGCGCGATCAAATCGCCAAAATAAAACCTTAAACAACGAATTTATCATTAAAATCAAAGAAAATTTCCATAACTCTTAAAGTATCAAAATTTAAAATCGTGGGTCCGAATTACGTCAAACGACCTCCGTTTCTTACCAAATTTTACAGACATGTTATGAATATTATACTGAACCTATACCGGGCTCAAGAACCAAAATACGGGCCCGATACCATAGGTTTCACACATAATCAAATTTCTAAAATCTTTTATATTTTTAGAAAAACAATTTCTTTCAAAAATTTATTTCTCGGGCTTGGGACCTCAGAATTCAATTCCGGGCATACGCCCAAGTCCATATTTTCCTACAGACCTTTCGGAACCGTCAAGTCACGGGTCCGGGTCTGTTTACCAAAATGTTGATCAAAGTCAACTTAATTGAAATTTCAAAAACAAAACTATCATTGTTTTCAATTTTTCACATAAAGGCTTCCCGGCTAGACGCCCGGGCTGTGCACCCAAATCGAGGTGAGACAAAAGGAGGTTTTCATGACCTCGGAACACAGAATTGACTTATAAAACACGGGATGACCTTTTGGGTCATCACAATCTCCACCCCTAAAACAAATATTCGTCCTCGAACGGACATAGAATATTACCTGAATCAGGGAATAGATGTGGATATCGGCTCTGCATATCGGACTCGGACTCCCAAGTAGCTTCCTTGGCAGGCTGACCACTCCACTGAAGACGGTCCGAAGGATAACTCTTCGATCTTAAATGACGAACCTGCCGGTCTAATATGGCTACCGGCTCCTCCTCATAGGTCAAATCCTTGTCCAACTTTAAGTCAAGCACATGTGATGGATCAGTGAGATACTTCTAAAGAATAGATACATGAAACACTGGATGCACGACTGATAAACTCGGTGACAAAGCAAGCCTGTAGGCTACGTCTCCCACTTTGTCAAGAATCTCAAACAGGCCAATAAATGTATGGCTCATCTTACCCTTCTTTCCGAACCTCATCACGCCCTTCATGGGCGACACCCGAAGCAATACCCGCTCTCCGATCATGAATACTAAATCACGAATTCTGCGGTCTACATAACTCTTCTACCTGGACTGAGCTGTACGAAGTCTATCCTGAATGATCTTCACCTTATCCAAGGCATCCTGCATTAAATCTGTACCCAACAATCAAGCCTCTCCCGTCCCAAACCACCCAACTGGCGACTGACACCGCCTACCATACAACGCCTCATAAGGATCCATCTGAATGCTTGATTGATAGCTGTTGTTGTAGGCGAACTCAGCTAGAGGCAAAAATTGGTCCCAAGAACCTCCAAAGTCAATGACACATGCTCGCAACATATCCTCTAAAATCTGAATAGTAAGCTCGGACTGTCCGTCCGTCTGAGGATGAAACGCTGTACTCAACTCAACCCGTGTGCCCAACTCACGCTGAAATACTCTCAAGAAATGTGCGGTAAATTGCGTACCTCGGTCAGAAATAATGGACACGGGAACACCGTGCAGGCGAACAATCTCCCTGATGTAAATCCCCGCTAACCTCTCCGAAGAATAGGAAACTGCCACAGGAATGAAATGCACTGACGTGGTCAACCTATCTACAATGACCCACACTGCATCGAACTTCCTCTGAGTCAGTGGGAGTCCAACTATGAAATCCATGGTGAAACGCTCCGACTTCCACTCGGGAATCTCAATCTGCTGCATCAATCCACCGGGTCTCTGGTGCTCGTAATTAACCTGCTGACAGTTCAGGCACCGAGCTACATATGCCACAATATCTTTCTTCATCCTTCGCCACCAATAATGCTGCCGCAAATCCTGGTACATCTTTGCGGCGCCCGGATGAATGGAATACCGGGAACTATGGGCCTCCTGCAATATCAACTCACGAAGTCCATCAACATCAGGCACACAAACACGACCCTATATCCGCATGACTCCATCATCACCAACTGAAACCTGCTTGGCACCTCCGTGCCGAACCGTGTCCCTAAGGGCACGCAAATGAAAATCATCATACTGCCGATCCCGAATACGGTCGAGTAATGAAGAACGAGCCACTGTATAAGCTAAAACACTGTCGGTCTCAGAAACATCCAATCTCATAAACCGGTTGGCTAAAGCCTGAACATCTAAAGCAAGCGGTCGCTCCCCGATCGGAATATAAGAAAGACTACCCATGCTAACTAACTTCCGGCTCAAAGCATCGGCCACCACATTGGCCTTCTCCGGGTGGTATAAGATGGTAATGTCATAGTCTTTCAACAACTCCAACCATCTTCTCTGCCTCATATTCAACTCTTTCTCCTTGAACATATATTACAAGCTCTTATGATCTGTGAACACCTCACATGACACACCATACAGATAATGCCTCCAAATCTTCAAGGCGTGGACAATGGCTGCTAACTCCAAATCATGAACTGGATAGTTCTTCTCATGAACCTTCAACTGACGCGAAACATATGCTATAACCTTACCATCCTGCATCAACACTGCACCCAGTCCAACCCGAGAAGCATCACAATACACAGTATATGTCCCTAAACCTGAGGGCAAAACCAACACCGGTGCCGTGGTCAAGGCTGCCTTGAGCTTCTGAAAGCTCGCCTCACACTCATATGACCACATGAACTGGGCACCCTTCTGAGTCAACCTGGTCGTCGGGGCTGCAATAGATGAAAAGCCCTCCACAAACTGACGATAGTAACCTGCTAAGTCCAAGAAACTCCGAATCTCTGTAGCTGATGTGGGTTTAGGCCAATCCTTGACTGCTGAAATCTTTTTGGGATCCACCTAAATACCCTCTACTGATACAACATGACCCAAGAATGCAATCGAGCTCAACCACAATTCACACTTGGAAAAATTAGCATACAACTGACTGTCCTTCAGAGTCTGGAGAACGACTCGAAGGTGCTGCTCGTGCTCCTCCCGACTGCGGGAGTAAACCAAAATGTCATCAATGAAGACGATCACGAAAAAATCCAAATAAGGTCTGAACACTCGGTTCATCAACTCCATGAAAGTGGCTGGGGTATTTTTCAACCCGAACGACATCACCAAAAACTCATAATGCCCATACCGAGTGCGAAAGGCTGTCTTAGGGACATCGGACGCCCTAATCCTCAACTGATGGTAGCCAGATCTCAAGTCAATCTTTGAAAACACTGTGGCACCCTGAAGCTGATCAAACAAATCATCAATCCTCGGCAATGGCTACTTGTTCTTGATAGTAACCTTGTTCAGTTTCCGGTAATCAATGCACATCCTCATCGTTCCGTCCTTCTTCTTAACAAACAACATTGGCGCACCCCAAGAACAAACCCTAGGCCTAATAAATCCTTTATCTAGCAAATACTGCAACTGATCCTTCAACTCCTTTAGTTCTGGCGGGGCCATACGATATGGCAGAATAGAAATGGGCTTGAGTGCTCGGAGCCAAATCAATGCCAAAGTCAATATCCCTGTCGGGTGGCATACCCGGCAGGTTTGCAGCAAAACACCTCTGGAAACTCACGAACAATAGGCACAGACTCCATAGAAGGAACCTCGGCACTAGAATCACAAATACAAGCCAAATAGGCCAAACACCCCTTCTCAACCATGCGCCGAGCCTTCATATATGAGATAACCCTGCTGGAAGAATGACCAGGAGTCCCCCTCCACTCCAATAGAGGTACTCCTGGCAAGGCCAAGGTCACAGTCTTGGAATGACAGTCCAGAATAGCATGATAAGACAACCAATCCATCCCCAAAATAACATCGAAATCAACCATATCGAGGAGTAGAAGATTTACTCTAGTATCAATACCACCAATAACCACTATACATGAACGGTAGACTCGATCTACCACAATAGAATCACCCACTGGTGTAGATACATATACAGGAGTACTCAAGGAATCACGAGGCATAATTAGATAAGGAGCAAAATATGAGGATCCGTAGGAATATATGGACCCCGGATCACATAAAACCGAAGCATCCCTACTGCAAACTGAAACCATACCTGTAATGACTATATCAGAGGCCTCAACCTCAGGCCTGGCAGGAATAGCATAACATCGGGGATGGACCCCACCAATCTGAACATCCCTGGGTCGACCTACTGCGGGCTAACCTCTACCTCTAATAGCATGACCTCCACCTGGCCTCCACCTATGGCACCTCGACCTCCACCCCTAGCTGGCTGAGGGGATCGGGGTGCACCTGGTGCGAGAATCATAGAACGGGAAACCTAATGCTGAGAACCACTCGAGGCTCATGGGGAAAACCTAGCAATGTGCCCAGGGCAACCACAAGAATAACAAGATCTCGTCTACTGAGACTGCTGGCCCTGAAACTATCCCTGTCGACCTGAATACCCACTCTGGAAACTCTGGAGCGGCGGTGCACTGATGGGAGCTAGTGGTGCACTGCGGTATACCTGAAGTGCTGACTATAATGGTCTAGGAGGATGGCCTATACCAAACGAATCCCTGCCTCCAGATGAGGCACCACTGAATCAGCCAAAATGACGAGGCCTCTTGTCAGACCTCTGACCACTACCCTGCAATAAGACCATCTTGACTCGCCTGGCCACATTGGCCGCCTCCTGAAATGAAATATCACTGCTTGTCTCTCTGGCCATCTGTAGTCTAATCGGCTGAGCTAGCTCCTCAATAAACCTCCTCACCCTCTCTCGGTCAGTGGGGAGTATCATGATAACATGTCAGGCCAAAGTGATGAATTTGGTCTCATACTATATGACTGTCATAGAACCCTGCTAGAGACGCTCAAACTGCCTTCGGAGATCCTCTCTCTGGGTGACTGGAAGAAACTTATCCAAGAACAAATCGAAGAACTGAGACCAAGACAAAGGCGGTGATCCAGCTGGTCTGGTCAAGCAAGAATCCCTCCACCAAGTCTTCGCGAGACCAGAAAGGCGGAAAGTAGCAAAATCAACCCCATTGGTCTCCACGACCCCCATGTTACGAAGAACCTCATAGAAATTGTCTAAGTAATCCTGGGGATCCTCTGATGGTGCACCACTGGAAGTAGTAGGGAACAGATTTGGGTACCGGTCCAATCCCTATAAAGAATCAGCAGTCATAGCTTCTCCCTCCCCTGCTTGAGCTAGAATACCTGGCTGAACTACCCCAGCTGTCTGAGGTGCTGGAGTCTGGAACTGAGAGGCTAACTTCTCTGGTGTGCGGGTGGCGGGAGTCTGGGCTCCTCCCTCAGCCTGAGAGATGGCTGGTACTGTAGGAAGTAGATATGTCTGAGCCACGCTCTCCATAAGGCCCACAAAAATGGACCAGAGCATCCTGAAGTACCGGGGTGGCAATGAACCCCTCTGGGACCTGCGTTGGTCCAACTGGGACTGTCTGGGTAGGAACCTCATCGGCAAACTCTACCTGAGGATCTTCCACTGGGGTTGCTGCTCTGGGATGAGCTCTACCCCGGCCTCGGGCTCGTTCTCGGCCCCTCGTAGGAGCTACAACTGGAGCCTCGGGCTGCTGATCAGTAGATGAATAAGCACGTGTTCTCGCCATCTGCGAGGGAATAAAATAGAAATTCAATTAGCATTTAGAAGTGAAACCGCACGACAGAGAAGAATAGATGTGAAGATATTCCTAAACTCTGCAACCTCTAGGGGATAAGTACAGACGTCTCCGTACTGATCCCTCAGACTCTACCAAGCATGTCCGTGAATTGTGAGACCTAAACAACCTAGTGCTCTGATACCAACTTGTCACGACCCAAATTTCCCACCGTCGAGTCCGTGATGGCGTCTAACGTTGAACCCGCTAGACAAGCCAACGTGTATTTTTAATTTACCTTATTCCTTGATTAATAATTAAGAACAGATAAACTACAACATTAACCTGAATGAAATATAAGGCGAAGCAAGATATATATAAATATTCCAAAGCAAAGCCTTTACAAAGATTCACCAAAACTAGCCAAATCCCAAAATAGTGGAGTCACATCTCACGGACTGTCTAAGAATAATACACATAAAAGTCTAAAAGAAAGAAATACATCCGGTTCTAAATCAAATATGCACACAACCTCAAAAACATCCTACGGACTTACTCGCGCGATCAAATCGCCAAAATAAAACCTTAAACAACGAATTTATCATTAAAATAAAAGAAAATATCCATAACTCTCAAAGTATCAAAATTTAAAATCGTGGGTCCGAATTACGTAAAACGACCTCCGTTTCTTATCAAATTTTACAGACATGTTATAAATATTATATTGAACCTGTACCGGGCTACGAAACCAAAATACGAGCCTGATACCATAGGTTTCACACATAATCAAATTTCTAAAATCCTTTATATTTTCATAAAAAATAATTTCTTTCAAAAATTCATTTCTCAGGCTTGGGACCTCGGAATTCGATTCTGGGCATACGCCCAAGTCCCATATTTTCCTAGGGACCGTCAAATCATGGGTCCGGGTCCGTTTACCAAAAATATTAACCAAAGTCAACTTAATTCAAATTTCAAAAACAAAACTATCATTTTTCTCAGTTTTTCACATAAATTCTTCCCGGCTACACGCCCGGGCTGCGCATGCAAATCGAGGTGAGACAAAAGGAGGTTTTCATGACCTCGGAACACAGAATTGACTTATAAAATACGGGATGACCTTTTGGGTCATCACATTAAGCTTGATGTTGTTGAATTTTCTTATTATGCTTCTATTTGGTGGAGAAAGGTTACAAGGGACAAACAACAAGATGGAGAACCACCCATTTCTACTTGGACCGAGATGAAGAGAGTCATGAGGAAGAGGTTTGTGCCTTCCCACTTTCAAAGAGACATACAACTGCGTCTTCAGACCTTGAAGCAAGGAACCATGATTGTTGATGAATACTTTAAAGCTATGGATATGGATATGATCCAAGCTAATTGTATGGAAGAAGAAGAGGTCACTATGGCTAGATTTCTTAATGGTTTAAATAGAGAAATAGTTGATGTAGTAGAGATACAACAATATGTAACTATAGATGAGTTAGTAGATTTGACTGTAAAAATAGAAAAGCAAAATAAAAGAAGGCAACAAGCTAGCTCATGGAGAAGTCGTCCAAACACCAATTCCAAGAAGCCATGGCCAAAACAAGAAGTGATTTTTAGACCTCAAGAAGACAAGGTGAAAGGTAAAGTTGATGAGAAAGAGGGAGGTAAAGCTTTCAATTCTAAATCCTCTAAACCTTCTAGTTCCATTCAATGTCACAAATGTCATGGAAGAGGTCATATGATGCATGAATGTCCAAATAGAAGAAATATTCTTTTGAGGGAAGATGGAGGATATGAGAGTGAAAAAAGTGAGTAAGAAGAGAGAGAAGTAAGTGAAGATGATGTAGAACTTCCTAATGATGGTTTTGTTGGGTTAGTTATGAGTACTATAGATGGAGAATATGAGGGAAAAAAGTGTGGAAGAGGAAGAAGAGGAAGGTGTGAGTGAAGATGATGTAGAGTTGCCTTTTAATGATGGTTTGGATTGGATAGTTAGGAGGATTATGACTATTAATTTAGGAATCAATAGTGAAGAACAAAGAGAGAATATATTTCATACTAGGTGTGGAATAAAAGGGAAAACTTGTTCTATGATTATTGATAGTGGTAGTTGTGCTAATGTGGTGAGTTCACACTTGGTGAACATGTTAGAGCTTGCATGCATGAAATACCCTAAGCCCTATAGACTCCACTGGTTGAATGATAGTGGTGAGCTGAAAGTCAACAAACAATGCATGATTTCCTTCAATGTTGTTAGGTATGTGGATGATGTTCTTTGTGATGTGGTCCCTATGCAAGCTTGTCACATCTTGTTAGGTCGTCCGTGGAAATATGATAGGAATGTTTTTCATGATGGAAGAAAAAATAGATATTCTCTTGACCTTAATGGAAAGAAGTATACTCTTGCACCTTTAAGTCCTTCTCAAGTATTTGAGGATCAAAAGAGATTAAGGGAAGTAATGGGAAAACAAATGGGAGGAAAAAAATGAGCTTGAGGGAAAAGAAAAGAAAGAAGGCCAAAAGCTAGAAAAAAAGAGAGATGGCCAAGAGAGAGATAGAGAGGGCAGGAACTTGAGCAAAGTGGTAAAATAGGGTTTGAGTGATAAAAAGGAGAGTTTTGGTGAGCGGAAAGAGGCAAAGGAAAATAAAAAGGAGAGTTTGTACATAAAATCCAAAGAGTGTTTGAATGCAAGAAAAAAGGGGATGCCCATTATACTACTTACTTACAAAGAAGTTTTGATTAATTCTGAGTTACTAACTTTTCTTTGCCAAGTAGTGTTTCTTTTATTTTGTAGGATTTTGATGATATCTTCCTTGAGGATATACCTAAAGGTCTACCCCCTTTGCGTGGCATTGAGCACCAAATTGACTTTGTGCCTGGAGCACAAATTCCAAATAGGCCTGCCTATAGAAGTAATCCAAGACAAAAGAGCTTTAAAGGCAAGTTGAGGAGTTACTTGAGAAAGGTTTTGTGAGAGAGAGCATGAGCCCTTGCTCTGTTCCCGTCCTATTGGTACCCAAAAAGAATGGAACTTGGAGGAAGTTCGTGGATTGTTGAGCAATCAATAAGATAACAGTAAAGTATCGCCATCAATCCCTCGTCTTGATGACATGTTGGATCAGTTGCATGGATCCAAAATCTTTTCTAAAATTGATCTAAAAGGTGGTTACCATAAGATTCGAATGAATCTTAGAGATGAATGGAAAACTACTTTTAGGACCAAATATGGGCTTTATGAGTGGTTAGTTATGGCTTTTGGCTTGAATAATGCACCCAACACTTTCATGAGATTGATGAATCATGTTTTTCAGGATTTTCATGGGAAATTTGTGGTGGTTTATTTTGATTATATCTTGATTTATCTAAAAATCTAGATGAGCACGTGGAACACTTAAAACAAGTTTTTGAAGTTCTTACAAAGCAACACTTGTTTGCTAATCTTAAGAAGTGTACTTTCTGTGTGGATCATGTGGTGTTCTTGGGTTTTGTAGTTAGTTCTAAGGGAGTTGAAGTTGATGAAGAGAAAATCAAGGCAATCAAAGAATGGCCTAAACCTAACAGTGTAACTGAAATTAGGAGTTTTCATGGGCTTGCTAGTTTTTATAGGAGATTCGTTAGAGATTTTAGTCATTGCTGCTCCTTTAACTGAAGTCATTAAGAAAGATAAGGTTTTTTCATGGGGAAAAGAACAAGATGATGTTTTTAACTTGTTGAAAGAAAAATTGTGTTCGACTCCTCTTTTTCAATTACATGATTTTTCTAAGTCTTTTGAGGTTGAATGTGATGCCCCTGGAAAAGGAATAGGCGCTGTTTTGATGCAAGACTCGAAGCCCATTGCATATTTTAGTGAAAATATGAGTGGAGATACATTGAACTACTCAACTTATGACAAAGAGCTATATGTTTTGGTAAGGGCTTTATCTACATGACAACATTATTTGTGTCTAAGAGAGTTACTGGTGAAGACTGATCACGAATCCTTGAGATATTTGAATAGCCAAGGTAAGCTTAATCGTCGCCGTGCAAAATGGGTTGAGTTCATTGAAACATTCCCATATGTGATTGCTTACAAGCAAGGAAAAAGAGAATGTGGTTGCTGATGCACTTTCGAGAAGGTATGTCTTTGTTTATTCACTTACTTCTAAATTGATGGGTTTTGATCTAATCAAGGGACTTTATTCTAATGATTCTGATTTTGGAAAGGCTTTTGTAGAATGTAAGTTGGGTCCTTATGAGATATTTAATCTCCAAGATGGGTTCCTTTTTAAGGAAAATAAATTGTGTATTCCTAATTGCTATTTGCGTGAATTGTTTGTTAAGGAAGCACATTGTGGTTGACTCATGGGACACTTTGGAGTGCCCAAAACTTTGGATATACTTGCTGAACATTTTGTTTGGCCAGGTATGCGAAAGGATGTAAAAAAAGCGTGCTTTCAATGTCTTGAATGTAAACAAGCCAAATCAAAAGTGTTACCACATGGTCTTTATACTCCTTTACCTGTCCCTACTTCTCCTTGGATTGATATTTCTATGGATTTTATCTTAAGACTTCCTAGAACTAAGTATGGTAAGGATAGTATATTTGTGGTGGTGGATAGATTTTCAAAAATGGCTCGTTTTATTCCATGCTTGAAGACTAATGATGCATTACATGTTGCTGATTTATTTGTGAAGGAAGTGGTTAAATTACATGGCATACCTAAAACTATCATTAGTGATAGAGATGCTAAATTTTTAAGTCACTTTTGGAGAGTTCTTTGGGCAAAGTTGGGAACTAAATTACTATTTTCTACATCTTGTCACCCAAAAACTGATGGACAAACTGAAGTAGTTAATATGACCTTAGGGAATATGTTGAGAGCTATTTTAAAAGGAAAATTAACTTCTTGGGAAGACCATTTGCCCATGGTAGAGTTTGCCTATAACAGAACTATCCACTACTCTACTGGTAAGTCTCCCTTTTAAGTTGTTTATGGATTTAATCCTCTCACTCCCCTTGATTTATTGCCTTTGCCTACTAATGACATTGTTAATCTTGATGGTAGGAATAAGGCTGAAATGATGAAGAAGATTCATGAACATACAAGGCTTGCAATTGAACATAATAATGAACAAACTGCCTTACGAAGAAATAAGGGGCAAAAATCTGTTATTTTTAAGCCTGGAGATTTAGTTTGGGTGCATTTTAGGAAAGAAAGATTTCCTACCAAACGAAGATCCAAATTAGATCCAAGAGGAGATGGGCCATTTGAAGTCATTGAAAGGATTGGAGACAATGCTTATAAACTTGACCTTCCTAGTGAATATCAAGTTAGTGCTACCTTCAATTTGTTTGATGCAGGCTCGAATTCGAGGACGAATTCTCTTCAAGAAGAGGGTAATGATAGCATCCATGGCAGCTCAACATCATTAAAGGAGAAGGATGAAGTTCTGGAAGCTCTAAGAAGGCCCATGACAAAGTCTCAAACAAAGAAATTTCAAGACAAGCTTAATGGGCTTCAATTGGCAATTAAAAAGTGTCTTATGATAGAAGAAGAGCTCCAGCACAAGGAGGATCTTTGGGACAAGTCTTACAACTATTTAGAGGCCCAAATTCCAAGAGGATATGGAATGAGGCCCAAATATGCCCCAAAAAGAGGAATTTTCAGCAGCCCAAATAAGCCAAAAAATAGTTTCTAGAATATATATTTAATTGTTGTTTTAATCTATGCTGACTTGCATTGGTCTATGTGTATGTTGACTACATTGATCTTAGTGTGGGCAGTCTTCTATGCTTCTAGGGAATATAATTATCATTTATTTAAGTCTTGACTAGCTCCTTCTTTACTACTATATAAAGGGGTGTTTGTCTTTCATTGTAGGGAAGAATATTGAAGATTAATATTATTATTGTGAGCTCTTTTGAACCTTTGTGAATTATCTTGCAACCCTAGCTAGTTCATAACTTAAGGTAGTAAGATAACTTTCTTTTTTGTGATATCTTTGGTTTCCTTTGATAGTCTTCGAAGGCGACTAGTTTCTTTTACCAGTTGTTGTCGTAAGTGATTCAGACTAGAAGTCAAGATCCGAATCTAGCTCTTGATTAGCTTATCTCTAGTGAAGGCAATTGGTTTCATAATCAACTTGTTGTCATTAGGATCTTGTCAACATCTAGATTAACATAATCTGGGGGTTCTTGGATCTTTCCTTGAATTTCCACATATCTTGTTTATTTTTTTCTTAGTTTCTCAATTCTATTGCATTTCTTTACTGCTTCCGCATTTCTTCAACTTATTTTCTTTAAGTTATTGTATCTCCCAACCTTTGTGTTATCATTCGTCTCATGGGGCCGCACCTGCAGAAAAGTCATCGCAGGTGCGCAAAATCGCTTAAGGGTTGGGTCCGCACCTGCGACCCCTAGGCCGCATCTGCGACTCCGCTTTTACCGGACACCCAGCCACATATGTGAGCCCAGCCAACCCTTTCCATTTTCCGCACTTGCGCCCACCCCTACCTCACCTGCGTGCTCCCCTCCGCAGGTGCGAAACACCAGAACCAGCAACATCAGATTTTGCCTAAGTCCAAATCAAGTCCGTTAAGCATCCGAAACTCACCCGAGGCCTCCGGGACCTCAACCAAACCTACCAACCAGTCCTATAAACTCATTCGAACTTAGTCGAGGCTTCAAACCACATCACATAACTCCAAAAACAAGAATTAAACATGGATTCAAGCCTAAGAACTTAACATTTTTCCAAAATCCATAAACGATGCCGTAACACGTCAAAACTAGTCCGAATGACATCAAATTTGACACACAAGTCACAAATGACACAACGATTCTACAACCACTTCCAGAATTCGATTCCAAGCTCGATATCAAAATTTCTCCTATATGTCGAAATCACCGAAAATCTATCTATCGCCAATTCAAGCATAAATATACTACAAACCTCTAAAACATATTTCGAACGCGCTCCTTACCCCAAACTCACTCAACGGAGCCAACAAAGTCGAAGGAATTCCATTCCGAATCCGTCTTCACATAGTTTCGACACGGTCCAAATTCTAAGGCTTAAACTCACAAATAGGGACTAAGTGTCCCAAAACTCTCTGAATTCCATAACTAATCACTCCGGCAAGTTCCAATAGCAGAAACAAACGTGGGGAAAACAATTATTAGGGGTTCGGAGCTCAAACTCTCAAAACGACCGGCCGGATCGTTACATCCTCGCCCTCTTAAAACAATCGTTCATCCTCGAACGAATAGAAAGACATATCTGAAGCTGTGAAAGATGAGGGTACTGGCTGCGCATATCCTGCTCGGTCTCCAAACTTGCCTCCTCGACTGGTTCACCCCTCCACTAAACCTTTACCGTTGCAATATTCTTTGACTTGAGCTTTCTGACCTGCCTATCCAAGATGGCTACTGAATCCTTAACATAAGGTAGATCCTTGTCCAACTAGACTGAGCTGAAATCCAATACATGAGACAGATCACCGTGATACTTCCGGAGCATAGAAACATGGAATACCAGATGAACTCCTGCTAGGCTAGGAGGCAAGGCAAGATCATAAGCAACCTCCCAACGCGCTGCAATATCTCAAAATGACCAATGAACCTCGAACTCAGCTTACCCTTCTTCCCGAACCTCATGACACCCTTCATAGGCGATACCCGAAGAAAAACCCGATCACCAGTCATAAATGCCAAATCACGAGCCTTCAGGTCCGCATAACGCTTTTACCCGGACTGGGATGTGCGAAGTCTCTACCGAATCACCTTCACCTTATCCAGGGCATCCTGGACCAAATATGTACCCAACAATCGGGCCTCACCCGGCTCAAACCATCCCACTGGGGACCGACACCGCCTACCGTGCAAAGCCTCATACGGTGCCATCTGAATGCTGGACTGGTAACTTTTATTATAAGCAAACTCTGAAAGTGGCAAGTATTGGTCCCATGACCCTCCAAACTCCATCACACAAGCACGAAGCATATCCTCGAGAATCTGAATCGTGCGCTTGGAATGCCCATCCGTTTGAGGGTGAAAGGCTGTGCTCAACTCCAACCTAGTACCCAACTCCTGCTGAACGACTCTCCAAAATCGTGATGTGAACTGTGTACCTCATTTTGAAATGATGGATACTGGAATACCGTGAAGTCGGATAATCTCCCTAATTTAAATCTCAACCAACCTCTCTGTGGAGTATGTAGTCAACACTGGAATGAAATGGGCAGACTTGGTCAGTCGATCCACGATCACCCAAATAGCATTGAACTTTCTAAACGTCCGAGGAAGTCCAACCTTACAGTCTATGGTGATCCGTTCCCACTTCCATTATGGGATCTCTAACCTCTGAAATAATCATATTGGTCTCTCATGTTCATATTTAACTTTCTGACAGTTGAGACACTTGGCCACAAATCCAACTATATCTTTTTTCATCCTTCTCCACCAATAGTGCTGTCTCAGGTCCTGGTACATCTTCGCGGCACCCGGATGAATGGAGTATCGCGAGCCATGGGCCTCCTCAAGAATCAGCTCCCTAAGCCCATCCATATTGGGCACACAAATACGACCCTGCATCCACACACACCATCATCACCTATAGTCACATCTCTAGCATCACCTCGCCAGACCTTATCCTGAAGAACCAGAAGGTGGGGATCATCATATTGACGCTCTCTGATGCAGTCATAAAGAGAAGACCGAGCAACCATAAAAGCTAATACCAGGCAAGGCTATGAAAGATCAAATCTCACGAACTGAATGGCTAAGGCCTGAACATCCAAGGCTAAGGGCCTCCCAACTGCTGGAAGATATGGCAAACTCCCCAAACACTCTGCCCAGCTACTCAAGGCGTCGGCCACTACATTGGCCTTCCCCGGGTGGTATAATATAGTGATGTCATAGTCCTTGAGTAGATCCAACCACCTCCGCTGACGCAAATTAAGGTCCTTCTGCCTGAACAAGTGTTGTAAACTCCGGTGATCAGTGTAAATCTCACAGGGAACACCGTAAAAATAATGATTGCCATATCTTCAGGGCGTGAACAATAGTTGCCAACTCGAGATCATGCACTGGATAATTATTATCATGCACCTTCAACTGTCTGGACGCATAGACAATCACCCTACCGTCCTGCATCAGTAACTCTCCAAGTCCAATCCTCGAGGCATCACAATAGACAGTGTAGGACCCCGAACCTTTAGGCAATACTAACATTGGGGCTGTGGTCAAGGCTGTCTTGAGCTTCTGAAAGCTCTCCTCACACTCCTCAGTCCACCTGAACGGAGCACCCTTCTGGGTCAGTTTGGTCATAGGTGCTGCAATAGATGAAAATCCCTCTACAAAGCGACGGTAGTACCCTGCCAAACCAAGGAAACTGCGGATCTCCGTAGCTGATGATGGCCTAGGACAACTCTGTACTGCCTCCACCTTCTTCGGATGTACTTTGATCCCATCACAAGACACTACGTGGCCCAAGAATGCCACTGAATCTAGCCAGAACTCACACTTAGAAAATTTTGCCTACAATTTCTTCTCCCTCAAAGTCTGAAGCACGGTCCTCAAGTGCTACTTATGATCCTCCCGAGATCGGGAATATACCAGGATGTCGTCAATAAACACAATGATGAAGGAATCAAGATAAGGCCCGAACACATGCACAGATGCATAAAGGTTGCTGGGGCATTGGTCAACCAAATGACATGACAAGAAACTCATAGTGACCATATCTGGTCCTTAAGGCAGTCTTCGGGATGTCCGGCTCCTGAATCTTCAACTGATGATAGCCAGAATGCAAGTCAATATTGGAAAATACCTTGGCACCCTGTAACTGATCAAATGAATCATCGATGCGAGGCAAGGGATACATGTTCTTCACTGTAACCTTGTTCAAACCATTCTTTTTCTTCAGGAATAATACCTGAGCACCCCAAGATGATACACTGGGCTTGATGAAACCCTTATCAAGCAACTTCTGCAACTGCTCCTTCAACTAAGGAGGAGTCATACGGTAAGGAGGAATAGAAATGGGCTGAGTGCTCGGAACACAAATCAATACCAACATCAATATCTCTATCGGGTGGCATACCCGAAAGATCAGCTGGAAATACATCAGGGAAGTCCCTCCCTACTGGGACTGACTCAACTGTAGGGGTATCAACATTACGCATCACACCCCTTCTAAACCATCCGCTGAGCCTTAAGAAAACAAATGACCCTGCAGAAAGTATACTCTAAGGTACCTCTCCACTATAATCTCGGTAAACCTGGCATAGCTAGTGTCATGGTCTTAGTGTGACAATCAAGAGTAGCATAATGGGGAGACAACCAGTCCATGCCCAAGATAACATCGAAATCTACCATACTGAGTAATAACAAATCAGCTCTGGTCTCAAAACCACTAAGACTAATCAAACACGCCCGATATACGCGGTCCACAACGAGAGAATCTCCCACGGGAGTAGATACATAAATAGGGGAACTCAAAGAATCCCGAGATATCCCCAAATGTGAAGCAAAATAAGAAGACATATATGAATACGTAGAGGTTGGGTCTAATAATATTGATGCATCCCTATGATAGACAGGGACGATACCTGTGATAACTGAATCTGAAGCAATGGCCTCTGAACGGGTTGGAAAGTCATAGTACCTGGCCTGGCCTCCCCCTCTAGGGCGACCACGACCTCCCCAACCTCTACCTCAAGCTATCTGAGGAGATGGAGTGGCAGCTGGGGCTGGAAGGATAGCCGGAGGACCTGGTGGAGCACGTGAAGGCTGATAAGTATGTGAAGATGCACCCCTCCTAGCTCTGGGGAAATCTCTAACCATGTTATGGGTGTCACCACACTCAAAACAACCCGTTGGAAGACGCTGCGGCTGAGACTAACTCAGAACTGGCGGATAATAGCACCTCGAGCAGGAGGCATACTAGATGCTGGCGGTGCATAATAGGGCTTCTGAGGTCTAGGAGGAGCTGGAATACCGCTGGATCCTGAGAGCTGAATGAACAGGGCGACCCACAAAACCCCTACCATAGCGTGTTGCTGGTGCACGAGCTCCTGAGAAATGACTAGTATCTCGAGACCTCTTGGCCTCTCTCTCCTCTCTATCCTAGGCAAACATGCCATCTACCCTCCTGGCAATACTCACTGCCTGCTGATAAGTGATATCCATCTCCAACTCTCTGGCCATACTGGTCCGAATATTGGGGTGGAGTCCCTCGATGAAGCGACGAACCCTCTCTCTGACGGTGGCAACCAAAGCAATGCATGACGAGATAACTCACTAAAACATGATGCATACTCACACAGTCATAGCACCCTGGCGCAGCTGCTCAAACTCGGCATGCCAAGCATCCCTGAGGCTCTGAGGGACATACTCTCGCAGAAACATCTTTGAAAACTGAGTCCAAGTGAGTGAGGCTGCATCGTCCGGACTACTCAGCTAATAGGTACTCCACCACTGATATGCCGCTCCCCTCACCTGGAAAGAGGTGAAAGAAACCCCACTCGTCTCCACAATGCCCATAGTGCGGAGAATACGATGACACTCCTTAAGAAACCCAGAGCGTCATCCGAAGCAAGTCTGCTGAAAGTAGGTGGGTGGTACTTCTTGTATCTCTCAAGTCTGATTTGTTCTGCCTCAGAAGCAGCTACCCTAGCATCATGCTAAGCCGGAACCACTAGGGGTATAATAATGTACTCTGGGCCTGATCAACCTGGACCCTCTGCTCAGGAGTGCGGGTTGCGGGAGTCTGTGCCCCTCCCCCGACCTGAGATGTGGCTGGGGCTATCAGAAGTAGCCCAGCCTGAGTCAGAGTGCTGAACATGCTCATGAACTGAGCCAAAGTCTCCTGGAGGGCTGGAGTAGCAATAGGAATCTCCGGTGCCGGCCCTCCAGCTAGAGCTGCTGTGGGCTCCTCTGTCGCTGTTCTCCCAGGTGCTCGGGCTGCACCGCGTGCCCATCCTCTACCCCGACCCCTGCCTCTAGCGTCTCTGATAGGGGGCTCGGGTGCCTGGTCGTCGGTCCTCCCAGTGCGGGTCCTCACCATCTGTGAGAAAGAATAGAATAGAGTTTTAGAATTTTGATGTTAATAACTAGCACGACAAGGAAATCAAAGGAATATGATTGTTCTTAACAGTTACATAGCCTCCCGAAGATAGATACAGACGTCTCCGTACCGATCCGTGAGACTCTAATTAACAGGCTTGTGACTCGTGACTCCTATGAACCCAGTCACTCTAATACCAACTTGTCACGACCCAATTTACCCTTCGAAAGTGTCACGACCCAAAATCCATAAGGTCGTGATGGCGCCGGACACCATTGTCAGGCAAGCCAATCATTAAATGGTTAAATTAGATTTCCTGTTTTAGCTTTTTTGTAATCATTACCTTTCACTTTATTACATAATAACTGAATAAAATCCGCTAAGTAAATACGATAGTTTAATATTCCATTTTAATAATATACATCCCAAACACATCCCAGAACCCGGTGTCACAAGTGCATGACAAATTTCTAAGAATTAAAAAGATACTACAATGCTTGTCCGACATACAACTGGACAAGGAATTTAAAATAAAAATAAATACATCTGAGGGAGACTCTGTCAGCTACGGATCACCTCCGGATGATGCAGCTCGCCTAAGTCTCCAAGCCACCAACATCGTTGTGAAAGTACCTGTGCAATAAAAATGCACAGCAAGTGTAGCATGAGTACGAAAACAACGTGTACTCAGTAGGTATCCCGTCTAACCTTGGAGAAGTAGTGACGAGAGGTCGAATTAGACACTTGTTAGAAGTCAATTTAGTATAATCAAGTGAGACACTAAGCGGAAATATCATAGGCAATTTAATAGAATCAGGGATAAGTAATATCAACTTCTTTCACATTTAACACTTTAAATCTTCATCATTTAAGTTGGAAATTTCAAACTTCATAGGCCAATAAGCAGGTAAAAATTACAGAAAATACGCAGCAATTAGCATGTGCAAGAAATGCCGAGGGTCGAACGGGGCAGACCAACAATAATAAAATACGCACTGCCGAAGGGTTGAACGGATCGAACCATAGATGCATCTATTTTTCCCCGCTCGCGAATTGATCATGCGACGCGGTCATATATAAATAATAGGGTTATCCTGCTCGCGAATCATACATGCGACTCAGGAACCCATATATACACATATTCACACAATAAATTCTCTTTCTAAATGATTAAGAAAAGTAAACTCTAACCATTTTAGGTAATCAATTACTAATTCGACAGCATTAACAGTCTAATATTATTGGCAAGATCACAAGTACAACACGTAAGACATGCTAGTGGGTCCTAGACTACCCGGACACAAGCATAATAGTAGCTACGCACGAACCCCCGTCACCTAGTACCTACGTACCCCCCGCAAATAGTAGCACATAATTAATTGGTTCACCTATGGGGACAATTCCCCCTCACAAAGTTAGAAAGGAGACTTACCTCGCTCCGAAATTCCATAACCGGCTTCCAAGCCCTTCCGACGACTCCAATTGATGCACAACACCCCAAACTATTCAAATAGCGGGAAAACCAATAAAAATTCACTCTAATACTTGTAACAATTCAAATTATATAAGTTCCCAACTCCGCTCGAAAAGTTGACCAAAATGCCCTCGGGCCCACGTGCCCGGATTCCGAAATTTCTCGAAGATAAATTCTACCCATAGCTTTACTAACTCAAATATACAATTTTCTCTAATTTTCATGCTCAAATTCATGGTAAAAGTCCAAAATTTAAAATTCTAGGTCTTCCCCAAAAATCCCAAATTTATACTAATTTTCCATGTCTAAATCCATGCAAGATCACATATTTAACTCAAAAATAGGAAGAAATCACTTACCTAGTGTTGCTTGGTGAAAATCTCTCCTTGAGCTCTCCAAAATCGTCCAAGCCAAATGAAAGAAATGGGCCAAAACTCGTTTTTAAAACAATCTGCCCAGGTGCTTCATCGAGTTGTACCTTGCGCTGTGCAGGTTGTACATCCTATTATAATTTCCCCATGTTGTACACCTTTTATTAAAACACCCATAACTCCTTGTAAAAATATCCAAATGACAAACGGTTTGAAGATTTACAAACTAAACTCGAAGAGCTTTTATTTTATAGGTTGTACCTCATATAACTCTTTATATATTCCGAGATATGAGCTTCCAAAATCGGCTCCATGCATCAGAAAATTCTATCGAAACTGCTTCACCATCCATCTTCAATCGATCATAACTTTCTGATCAAATGTCCAAATCATGAATGGTTTAACTTTATGGAAACTAGAATGCAAGGGCTACAACTTTTATGTTTTTCACAATTTCATATTCCTTATAGATTTTGATATATATGCATCCAAAGTCAGCTCTTCGATGCATCAGTTGCTGTCCAAAACAGATTTGCACGAGAAATTTCAGCAGCTTTTTTGGCCCGAAATCCATTCCGTTAGCCTTACGAAATCCACCCGAGGCCCTCGGGACCTCAACCAATTATACCAACATGTCCCAAAACATGATACGAACTCGCTCGAGGCCTGAAATCACATCAAACAACGTCGAAATCATGAATCGCACTCCAATTCAAGTTTTATGAACTTTGTGATTTCAAACTTCTACATCCGATGACGAAACCTATCAATTCACGTCCGATTGACTCGAAAATTTGCACACAAGTCATATTCGACATTACGGACATGCTCCAACTTTCGTAATTGGAATTCGACCCCGATATCAAAAAGTCAAACTTTCGGTCAAACTTCTCAAAAACCTTCAAATTTCTATCTTTAGTCAAATGACTTCAAAATGACCTACGGACCTCCGAGTTCACTTCCGATCGCGCTCCCAACTCCAGATTTACCATACGGAGATATTCCTAGACTCGGAATCCCAAACGAAAATCAATATCACTGAAATGCCTTTCAACCCAGACTTATGAAATTCCTTCTAAAATGCTAACTTCCACAATATATGCCGAAATGCTCCCGGGTTATCCAAAGCCCGATCCGAACATACGCCCAAGTCCGAAATCATCATACGAACCTGCCAGAACCTTCAAATCTTGATTCCGAGATCGTTTACTCAAAATTCCAATCTTAGTCAATTCTTCCAACTTAAGGCTTCCGAAAAGGGAAGTTTCTTTCCAATTTGACTCCGAACTTCCCGAAATTCAACTCCGACCACGCCTACGAGTCATAATACCTGAAACGAAGCTGCTCATGTTGATATACATTATATACGAAAGTATTTGTATCAGTTTAATCTACATTATATACGAAAGTATATTACATTCTCCCCTCACCAGAGGTTCAGGGTCAGGAACCAAATAATTCCATCTTTTTATTATTGATGTGATGTGTATATTTTGATTAACACCATAATACACAAAGATGAGTTTCCAAACTTTAGGAAGCAAGTTATTTTTTTAACATGAGGAGAAGACATGATACAACATTTGAGAAAAAAATTACATGGAATGAATTATCATTTATACATCTAGATCCTCGAAAAAGATAATATGAACTTGAAGTTCATAAAAATATATTCATTTGCAATATATATTGCAAAGCATGCAAGACACATTTGTTGACCCAAAGAAAGTAACTATATTCTCACTGCAAATGCTCTTACTAGAATAAGTCTTAGAAGGACAAAGTCTATGGTACACTTAAAGCGTATAAACAAATCGGTTTCATATAAAATTCTTGATAAAGAAGAAGAGCTAATGATCGAAATGATATAATAAAAGAGGCAGGTGATCTAGAAGATCACATGACATAATACTTCATAAAATCTCAGGAGAGATTCAGGTACCTGAGTATATTAATGAAGAGATCTCTATGTTATGTCTTTATGAAAAAGAATATTAGAACCGATATAAAATGTTCGTCAACGACATCTATCATAGCGCTAAGTATAGATGGGGACCTCAAGTCTGTTGAATACAAACACAAAAATATTGGCCAAATAGAAGAGACACAATTCAAATAGAATTTGTTTCATATGAAATACATGTAGTTCAAACACTTGAGTATAAAGTCAATGATGAGTGCAATCACTTTTATCTATCTTATATGTCTAGCATGACATAAAACTTGATATGCATCTAAAGTCTATTTATATGGTTATATGACTTAACTTATATGAAAATTCCTGAAGGATTTAAATTGCTTAAAGCATATATAATTCTTGGTCCTGAAGTATCACATCCTACGTTCAATTTGTACACATATGTATCTTGTTATAACTATAAGCATGATAATACGATAGCAAGAGTTTTTACCCTATGTGAAGATATTGAAATGATGATTCTAACAAGATCATATGAAGACAATACATCTATCAAGGATGATGTTTCAAGATTGGAATGCGAATGCTCAAGAATGTGAATTGATGCTCTCATCAGGGGAGTTAATACGCGTTGTACTCTTTTTCCCTTACAAGGTTTTGTCCCATTGAGTTTTCCTTGCAAGGTTTTTAATGAGGCAACCAAAAGGCGTATTGTTAGATATGTGTACTCTTTTTCCTTCTCTAGAATTTTTTTCTCGCTGAGTTTTATTTTAGTCAAGGTTTTAACGAGGCACATTATCTATTGAATAGACATTCAAGGGGGAGTGTTATAAATATAGTTTTATTTAAGGTGAATGTCTATATTTTAGAGAGATCTTAGAAATTTTACTTGATGGCTAAGTCACTCTTTCCCTATAAATAGAGGGGTCCTATTCCATTGTAAGTCATCCCAAATCAATAAGAATTCTCTCTCTACTTTTCTCTGCAATACTCGCTTCTTCTCTTATTGTTTTATAACATTATCAAATTTATAAAGATATTCAATATATATAATGTTAGTACGTGAGAGAGTTAACCTTTTAGGAAGAAACATCCACACAATGGAAGGCTAATAGTTATTTTACCCAAATTTAAATAAGGAATATATTTATATACGTTAAGTTTGACTTGACTTTAAATTTCTAAATATTAGAAATTTTTATATAAACAAGGAAAGGCTTGGTAGTCAAATTTTATTTAGTTTCAAGCTCCTAGATATTAGAAAAACAGATAAATGATGATTTTGTTTAATGTAAGTTTTATTTTAAAGAGGTAAAAAAAGTGAACAACATTTCGCTAAAGGGTTTCATACTTTTAAAATGAAAGCAAATTAGAAAATGAAAGCAAATTAGAAAAAGAAGAAGAACAAGAGAGTTAATTTTAATATATGAATGATATTTTTTCATCAATGAAAATCTTAATTTACTGTGTTTTTTTTTAATTTATATTTTCCTTTTAGTAACACGACTCAGAATCCCACCTTCGTGACTGTTATTTCGCCTAATATTACTCTTGCTAGAAGCTAACGTTAGCTAGATTATTTAACCAATTTTAACAATTCAGAATAAAATATTAATAAAAATAAACCAAAACAGTCTGAAATGGTATAATAATTAACACATGCCGATATCTAAACATCTCCTAGAATTCGGAGTCTGGAAGACATGCGCAACTAGAGTACTCCATATATGGTATGAAACAAAGTACAAGTGTCTGAGACTAGATAAACAATAAAATAGAGAAAGAAGGGGACCTCAGGGTTGTGAACGCCGTGCAGCTATACCTCAAGTCTCTAAATATGGCTGAACCTGAGCAAAACACCGCTAGACGCGGTTGGGACCAACACCAGTATCTGCACAAGAAGTGCAGGAGCATATCATGAGTACAACCGATCCAATATACTCCGTAAGTGTCGAGCCTAACCTCGACGAAGTTGTGACGAGGTTATGACAAGACACCTACGTAAAATCATAAAAACGACGAGAACGAAATCACCAAATAACATCTTCCGAAAAAAGTAACAACATAACCAAGTAAATCACCAATCCGGGAATCAAATAAGGCAATGAAATAAAGATGGCATGGCATCACCCTTCGTGCTTTTACTCTTGTCCTCACCATGTAATATCATAAATCAAATAACATGGCATCACCCTTCGTGCTTTAATCCTCACAGTCTCTCAATATATGATAGGGAATGCAAATAAGGCACAACAACACTCTTCGTGCTTTTCAGTCTTCCTCACCAAGCAACAATAAAATCCGAATAACAAATGCAAGGCGGGAAGAAATTTTACCTCACAGCACCAAGATAACAAACTTAACTTTCAAAATTCTAAACATATTCAAAATAAATAATAAATATGAGGCGAATAATTAAAAAGTAATAATCTAACCTAAGCATGGAGAACATAGTCAATGAAATAATATAATACAAAGGAATAATTTCCACCCGCATGTCTTAACCCAAAGATAACGCATATATACTCGTCACCTCACATATACGCTGTCCCCACACATAATACACGTAGAAAATAGACCAATAAGTCTTAATACCTCAAGTGAAGGTTAACCACGATACTTACCTCGCTACGCAACTAAATCAAGGCACAACCGCGATTTTTCCTCTAGAACTAGCTTCCAAACCAATCAAATCTAGCAATATATAGTTCAAATAATTCAATGTAGGCTTTAGAAACTACCCATGAGTGAAAAATATTCAATCTTTAATGATTTTGAAAAAAGTCAACAAAAGTCAACCCTGAGTTTGTTTGGTCAAAATCCGAGACTCGAATCAAAATCCAATTACCCATTCACCCCGAGCCCGTTTATGTAATTCGTTTCGAAATTCGACCTCAATTTGAGGTCTTAATCTCAAATTCTCAAAATCACCAATTCCTACCTAAATCCCTAATTTCTACCAAGAAAAAGTTTAGATTAAAGATTAAAATCAATGGGTATTTACGAAAATGTAATGAAACAAGTTGAAATCTACATCATTGGTTAGTAGATTGAAGAGGTTTTTCATCCCCACATCATTGGTTAGTAGATTGATAATGCTATTGAACCTGGTCAGGTGATTCAAATCTCATCTTTTGAAGTTTTAATATCTAGGCTTTAGGTGTCTTTTGGGTTCGCGAAGCACCTGACGCGTTCACCTAGGAGATTGCCAAATGGCCTACGCATTTGTGGTGAACCCTTAGCATTCGCAAAGGCTTAACCACCTGGCCTTCGTGTGCGCAAGGCAAGGCTCGTGTTCCCGTAGAGTAAACTAGCTCCCCCCCAAAATACCATAACTCTTCGCGTGAGGACGATCGTGTTCGCGAAGGGTAAGCCCTCCACTGCTTCGCATTCACGACCATGTCTCCTTGTTCGTGAAGAAGAAATTCTCACCAATCCCAGGTTCCCCTTCGCGATCGCGAGAGTAGCTTCGCGATTGCAAAGCACATCACATTAGACACCAGAAAACAGCTGAAACCAGCATTTTCTTTAGTCTGAAATGGTCTGTAGCCTATCCGAAACTCACCCGAGCTCTCGGGTGTAACGACCCGATCGGTCATTTTGAGCTCTAACGCGTCGCCAGCGGTTTGGGGCCATGAGCAGCTTCATTTCAGGTATTATGACTTGTACGCACGGTCGGAATTGAAATTAGGGAAGTTCGGGTGGATTTGGAAAGAAAATTCTCATTTCGGAAGCCTTAAGTTGGAAGAATAAACTAAGATTGGAATTTTGAGTAAACAACCTCCGAATCAGGATTTGAAGGTTCCAGCAGGTTCGTATGATGATTTCAGACTTAGGCGTATGTTCATATCGGGAGCCGGATAATTCGGGAGCGTTTCGGCGCATATTATGGAAGATAACATTTTAAAAGAATTTCATAAATTTGGGTTGGAAGGCATTTCAGTGAGATTGATGTCCGTTTGGGAATCCGAGCCTGAGAATAGCTTCGTATGGTTATTCTGGAGTTGGGAGCGCGATCAGAATTGAATTCGAATGTCCGTAGGTCATTTTGAAGTCGTTTGGCTAAAGATAGAAATTTGAAGGTTTTTGAAGAATCCGACCGGAAGTGGAAATTTTGATATCGGGGTCGGAATACGATTCCGGAAGTTGGAGCAGGCTCGTAATGTGGAATACGACTTGCGTGCAAAATTTGGGGTCAATCAGACGTGATTTGATAGGTTTCGGCATCGAATGTAGAAGTTTCACGTTCTAAATTTCATTAAGCTTGAATTGGGATGCGATTCATGATTTTGACGTTGTTTGATGTGATTTGAGGCCTCGACTAAGTCCGTGATATGTTTTTAGACTTGTTGGCACGTTCGGACAGGGTCCCGAGGGGCTCGGGTGAGTTTCGCGGTGGTTTCGGACCATTTCTAGGCCATTTATAGCTGCTGGGTTTTGGCTACAGCAGTGTGCTACGCGATCCGGGGAATTGGTCGCAATCGCGATGAGTAAAATTAGAGAAATGGGCCAGTAAATCGCGATCACGGAAAGTCCTTCGCGATCGCGTAGAGGAAATGTTCTGCTGCACTGACTCGACTTCGGAGGCTCATATCTCACAATCTATAAGGAATTGTGAGATGGTGTACTAAAAGTTGTAGAACTTTGTGTCTAGTTTCTAGAAAAGTAAACCATTTAGAATTTGGATTTGTGTGCAAAGAGATATGGATGTTACAATACAGGGTGTCCGGGAAGATGAATAAGAAATATTTATTGCACAGGGCTGACGTTGGAAGCTTATATCTAGAAATCTATAAGGACTTGGGAGATGACCAACACATAAAAGTTGTAGATCTTGAAGTCTAGTTTTCAGAACATTAAACCATTTCTCACTTGGAGTTTTGTGCAAAAGGTTATTACCATTCTACTAGAGGCTATCCGAAAGAGCTGGGCATTTGTTCTTCGCGATCGCGAAGTTTATTCCGCGATCGCGAAGAGCAAATTTTGGGCTGGAAATTTTTGGACTTCGCGATCGCGAAGAATTTCGCGATAAGTAATTACCTGGGCAGAAGTTATATATCGAGGTTTCGGCTTTTTTTAGCATATTTGGAGCTATGGAGCTCGGATTGAAGCGATTTTTGAGACGATTATCACCATATGAAATGTGGTAAGTGTTTTCTTCATAGTTTTGAGTTAAATACATGTGTATATATGGATTATAACATGGAAATTAGTGGAAAGTAGTTGAAATTATGGATTTTTGGTAGAAGACCTAGAGATTGGTATTTTAGTTTTTAACCGCGAAATTGAGCATGAAATTAAGAGTAAATTATATATTTGAGCTAGTAATGTCATGGGTAATCATTATCTTCGAAAAATTTCAGAATCCGGGCACGTGGGCCCGATGGCAAATTGGTCAACGTTTCGAGCGGAGTTGGGAATTTATATAATTTGAATTGTTAACAAGTATTAGAGTATATTTTCATTAGTTTGCCGTTATTTGGCTAGTTTCGGAGCGTTGTGCAACGATTTGAGTCATCGAAAGGGCTTGGAAGACGGTTATGGAATTTTGTAGTGAGGTAAGTCTCCTTTTTAACTTTGTGAGGGGGAATTGTCCCCATAGGTGAACTAATTAAATATGTGCCATTATTTTCGGGGGCTACGTACGTACGAGGTGACAGCAGTCCGTGCGTAGCTACTATTATGCTTGTGTCCGGGTAGTCTAGGACCCACTAGCATGCCTTACATTTTGTACATGTGATCCTGCCAATAATACTAGACTGATAATGCTATTGAATTGGTAATTTGTTTCCTAAGAAGGCTAGAGTGTACCTTTCGTAATCATTTAGAAAGAGAATTGATTCCTCTGTGTATAATTGTGTTCCTGATAAGATTATATTATTGAATATTATTAAATTTGGCAAATGAATTTCAAAACAAAGACTTCAATGCTATTTTTAGTGTTCCCTTAAAGAGAATTTTACCACTTTCCTGGGTAACTGCTTTCTTGATAAAAAAAATGTGGACTTGTGTGAAAATGTGTATCTATGGGTGCCTCAGTCGCATGTATAATTCGCGAGCAGGATAAACCCTGTATTTATGTATAACCGCGTCACATGATCGATTCGCGAGCGGGGCAGATAGATGCATCTATGGTTCGAGCAGTTCAACCCTCTGCAGTGCACAGTGTATTATTGTTGGTCCACGCCGTTTGACCCTCGGCATTTTCTTGCGCATGATTATTGCTGCATATTTTCTGTAATTATTACTGTTTATTGGCCTAAGAAGTTTTAAATCGCCAACTGAAAAGACGAAAGTTTAATGTGTTAAATGTGAAAGAAGTTGATATTTCTTATCCTTGATTATTATTAAATTGCCTATGATACTCATGCTTAGCATCTCACTTAATTATACTACACTGACTTATAGCAAGTGTCAAATTCGACCTCTCGTCACTACCTCTCTGAGGTTAGGCGGGATACTTACTGAGTACACGTTGTTTTCGTACTCATGCTACACTTGTTGTGCATTTTTATTGCACATGTACTTTCTCAGCGATGTGGTCAGCATTGGAGACTTTGTGAACTGCATTATCCGGAGGCGACCCACAAACGATAGAGTCTCCCTCGCAATGTATCTATTTTTATTTTAAATTCCTTGTCCAATTTATATTTCGGAAAAGCTTTGTAGCACTTGTATAATTCTTAGAATTTGCTCATGCACTTGTGACACAGGGTTCTGGGATGTGTTTGGATGTATTTTATTAATATGGGATTTAAACTATCGTATTTACTATCCCGGCCAAAAAACTTTGTGAATTTGAAAAAGTAGCAAGTAGCCAAATAATGTTAAAGCAAGTAAAAGGTTTTGAAATATTCGTAGTCTAAACACACATGTTACTAGAGTTTTGAAAATATTTAATATCTAAGTAGGGTTTTTGAAAGAGTTATAATCTAAACATGCATATAAGGGATAGGGGGATGTCCTAGGTTGTTTGTCATATGGATCACATCAGTACAATACCCGGTATATCACTCCTCAAAGAGGGGCTACACGTGGTATTAGCGCTGTAAAGACCCGTAAAATTTCATGTCTAAAATAATGCCTGAATGGGTCCCTATGTTGTTATAATTGTAGAAAAGTACCACGAAACTTGAAAAATAAAGTTTTTCAGAATTGTGTTGTTATGCGACGCACTATACGATCGCATAACGTGTATGCGGACCGCATAATGGTCGCATACCTGTATAGGCTATTGTCCAAATTGAGGACAACTATGCGACCCAGAATGCGATCGCATTTTGGGTATGCGGACCGCATAGTTGTCGCATTCTTGCCCCATTGTTTTTGCGAGGGAGGTTATGCGACGCACTATACGATCGCATAACAGGTATGCAGACCGCATAGTGGTCACATACCTGGGCAGATTGTTTTCCGATTTTGGCCCATTTGAGGGCCAACGATGCGACAGGAATGCGGACTGCATAGCAGGAATGCGATCGCATTCTTGACCGCATTTCTGTGTCGGGGCTCCTAATTTCTAATTTTTAAAACCCGACCCCCTGTTTAGTAAAACACCTCTCCCCTTCATTTTTAAGTAATTTCTGAACAAAATGGAGAGAGGGGAGAGAGGCTTCTTGAGAGAGAAAGCTCCTTCTTCATCAATTTGATTTTCCAAAAATCACTCATGCTTGGGAATTTCGAGTAATCTTCTTCGTCATTCTAACAGGTAAGTCCCCACCTCAGTTCCCTTTAAATTTCCAGATTTTTGGTTAATGGTAGAACTCCCCTAAATGGGTTCTTGAAGATAAAAGTTAAGAACCTTGCATGCATGGTCATTAATTGTCGCAATCTAGTAAAGAGAAGTGGGTTAGAGTAAATATTCACAAAGAAGGGGGGTTGGTAATCTAAGAGGTCACATAACATTCGATATAATGCCTAAGGGAGTTCGAATTGTGTTCATGATTCCCAATTCTAAGATGAATGTGTTACATTATGAATTAGATTGACGTTTCTTGACGGTCCGGTGATTTGTGATTGAAATTAAAAAGGGGAAATTCGGCTCGAGGTATGTATGGCTAACTTTAACCTTTGTAGAATCCTCTTTTTGGTGTCCGAGCATACGGTATGTGTATATTATTTGAGAATATGTGAATTGACTGTCCAATTGTGTTAAGGCATAATACATCACTCCCTGAATTTCTTGATTGACTACTGTGCTAGCTGAGATTGTGAAAAGTGATTTGTTGTGCCTATCTTGTTATGTGCAAAGCTCGTAAAATGCTCGAGGGTATCGATATGAAAGTATGTGTTAATGAATGAAAGAATGTTAATATTCCCAAGTATGGAAATGTATATAATGGCTAAAAACCGTGTGTGGTAAGTAATGAAAAAGGGTACTGTGAAGTGATGTAATTGAGTTGAACGATTATGGCAACACCGTGTACATGAATTACTGCTTGGTGAGAGTCATTGTGCCTTAAGTCCACATAGAGAATTGTTGATATGAACTTGTGTTCCTTGTAATGAGGATCCTTGTGATTTAATTGTTGGTGATTGTTGTTATGAAATGTGATTTTCTGGTGGGAACGGGTTGCACGCCGCAACATGGGGTAATAAGGGTGGATGAGGTAATAAGGGTGGATGAGGTAATAAGGGTGGACGAGGTAATAAGGATGTAATGTGGTTGTGTCGAAATGAAAATCTGTGAAACTCTTGAATATGATGGTGTTGAAATGAGAATCTGTGAAACTCCTGAATATGGTGGTGTTGAAAGGAGAATCTGTGAAACTCTTGATTTTGGGTTGTTTCTGTTTCTGTGAAATACTTGTTGGTTCCGTTGACAGTCTCTTATCTATGTATTGCTTGATTGTACTTAGGTTAAAGTTTGTTCATACATACTAGTACTAAGCCACAGTACTAGCGTCTCTTTTGCCGGGGGCGCTACATCTTTTATATGGATGTAGGTGGTTCCATAGCAGGTAGCTCAGCCCGCCGTTAGTGGTGCCTCCTCTTCATCTCTTCAGCAGTTTTGGTGAGCCCCTCTTGCTCTCGTGGCCGCGTGTGGATTATACTATCCTCTTTTGCTTATGTTGTAAAGGTATAGCCGGGGCCTTGTTGCCGGCAAGTTATGTAAAACTCCTCAGAACTCTTAGAGGCTCCGTAGACACTGTGTGGGTTGTATATGTATATGTATATGTATATTATGGGCGGTAGTTGTTCTCACTCGTACTTGTGGATCGCAAATCAGAAATGTTGTATGTAACTTGTGTATTTTGGAGTACCTATTGTTGAAAACTAAAAGAGGAAAAAAAAGGACTTATGTTGTAAAGTGTACTTGAATCTAAATTGGCTAACTCATATGGAATAATGTACGTTATGAACATGGGATAATACATTGGGTAGGAAAGGCAATCCAGGTCTCACTGGGTTCATCCGGGTAGGCGCCGATCTCGTCCCACAGTTTTGGGGCGTGACAAACTTGGTATCAGAGCCTAAGGTTTTAAAAGTGTCCTAGGATGTCTCGGAGCCATGTCTAGTAGAGCCCTTCTTATCGGTGTGTTGTCGACCACATCTATAAGTAGGGGGCTGCATGGACATTTAGCAAGATACCCTTTTGTGAACACCCAATTTTTGCCCCGCATGGAAATTACTCCTAAAAATAATCTAAAAATAACTTTTAATGAATTTTAGGAACTTTTTTTTATTTAGTTGCATTTCATGCATGTTTAATATTTTAAAATAAAAAAAATCATAAAAATTGTCACATTTTTTCATTTCATGTAATCTTAGGTTTAATTCGCATTTTTAGAAATTAATTATCCTTTAATTGATAGATTAATGTATAAAAGTCACAAAAAATATACATTAGCTTAATCAATTAGTTTATTAGTTAAAATGTTAATAAGGTCGTTTTGATAAAAGAAATTTAATTAGTAGTAAGAAGACTATTTTTGAAAGATAAAATTTGCCCTTGTTTCAAATTGGCCTAATTTCAGGGCCCAAATCTCGGGCCCAACCAAATTTTCCACATTCCAACCCTATCCCTCCTCTATATAATAAAGACCTAATTAGACACAAAAAAAAAATTAAAAAAAAATAAGACCTTACCCTTAGACATAAAGAGAACGGCGCCCCCCTCCCCCTCTATCTTCATCTTCTCCATTCCTTCTAGGGACTCACTGAAAATACACAAAAAACAGACCCCAAAAATAAGAACACCGGCAGACTTGGAATTCATTATAAAAAAAAGGATAACGACAAGCTGCAAAAGAAAACGGGAAAAGAAGGGAGACGGGGAAAGGGGGAAAACCAAGGAAAAACACCCGTAAATAAACCTAACTCTGTGGTGAAAAAAAAAAGAAAAGAAAAGAAAGATCTAACTCTGTCTTCACTCTTCCGTTTTACCCGTGATTTCTGTCGCTGCAATAAGGACCACCGTCGCCGTCACCGGTTCCGGCCGTGAAATCTGAATACCCATTTTAGATCTTGTGTAGAATGGAACAAAGTGTAGCTAAACAAGACATATATTGCATGTCTGTCTTTACTGGTAAGTTTTTCTATGATCTTATTTCTATTTTAATATACCTTATTATTGTTAATGAGATTTTAATGGGTATTTGATACTTTCTCTATTCTTTTTTTTTTTTGGAATTTTCGCTTGATTTTTATACTCATGACATTAATTGTATCCGATTTGCACACTTATGCACCGAGAGTGTTTGATAATGCCAAAGCCACTGATTTTCTTAAATTTTTTCTCATTTGCTTGTCTTCTCTTAGATTTTGCTTTTCTTTCTTTTTTAAATATAATTTCATACATATATATATCATGAGAAGCTGAAATTTAAACCTCTGCAAGATAATTTTCAAAGTGCCTGGTATTAGAGATTACTTTGGTAGTTATAGTTATAACTTTATTAGTGCACATTGATATGTTATAAGAGGAGTGCCTACAGTAAATCCATTCGTTTCCTCTTTACAAAGTTAGTTGTGCAATTTGAGAGTTTCCTGATTGGTTCTTATTTGACATACTTTATTTATGAATTTGTCTAATGAACCAGTGGTGTTGGTAATTACTTCTAATCAATTATTGTGAATATATACACGTTAGCGTGACACGCGTACGATTTTAACAATTTATGAACATCGTAGCTTGCTGTAGGCGCGATTAATAAATCATCGTGACTATGAGTACGGTTCCCGTGGCATGGTCACGATACATAAATCCCATTCGAGTGCGCGTTTCACGTGACTCGACCTTATAATTTCAAACATTAAAATAAACACGTAGAAATTGCGAGTGCATTTCATGTGACGCGGTTGCGATGTGTCCAAAAACAACAAGTGCACGCCATCGTGACTTGTTCCGAGATAAATCCATAAATATCAAAAGTAGTGTATATACATATCCCGTAAGCTTAAAAATACCCCTTTTTAGATAATACTTATAAAACTTAGAGAGTAATCAAATATTGCTTCAAATAAGCATTTTAAACCGTCACGATCATAGTCATGGCTGTATAATCTACGCTCGGGTGTGGCATCTCATGTCCCCGACTCTAACTCCAAACAATAATAAAATCACATGTCGTAATCGCGGGTGCATTTCATGTGGCGCGATTATGGTTTATCCCAAAACAAACAAGTGCGCGCCATCGTGACTTGTTTCAAGATAAATTCATAAATATTAAAAGCGGCTTAAAAATTTAAAAAGGCTAAATGCACAATAGTTTAAAATACATAAATAATCAAATAACTTAGGCCAAATAATAATAGTTTAAGCGACCACGCTAGAACCACGGAACTCGGGAATGCCTAACACCTTCTCCCGGGTTAACAGAATTTCTTATTCGGATTTCTGGTCGCAGACAAATCAAAACAGAGTCAAATCTTCCTCGGTTTGGGATTTTCAAAACAAAACGGTCTCCCGGAGCATCGTCAAAAATTCGGGTGGTGACTCGGAAAATAATAATAAATCCCAAAATCGAATAATGTCACTTTAATTGGAAAAACTCCCTTATTACCCTTCATTAATCCCGGGTAGTGAAAAAGAAGGTGTGACACCTTTCATTGTTACTCTGTATCGTGCGATGAAGTGAAAAGTGAGAATATTTTTATCTAACTCGCGCATTGCCCTAATTTTCAGTTAATGGCACCCAAGAAGAGAGCTCGACTCGGCCTAGAGGCCAATGCCACCCCAAGTGTGGCCATAAATCTTTCATCTGATGGTGCGAGTGAGAATGATTCCCTGACCTTGAATCTGCCTGAATCCTCCGTGCCAGGCCAGTCTATTCTTATTCCTGCTCCAGCGGGGGATACTGAAATCCCTCCCGCTGATGTTCCTGATCCTTCTTCAGTCCCAGCTTCTGGTCCCAGTATTTCTGATGGGGACCTTAGGGGAGCTATCCAGATGTTGACTCAGTTAGTGGCCTCCCAGGCCCAAAGATCACAGGCTGCCCCTGCGTCCTCTAGCGAGCAAGGGGATTCTTCAGGTTCTAGGGTCAACCAGTTTCTGCGGTTAGCCCCTCCAGAGATCACAGGCACCGACCCAAAGGCCGATCCTCAAGATTTTGTAGATTAAATGTACAATACCCTCCGGGTTATGAAGGCTACTGAAACAAAGGGAGTTGAGTTAGCTTTCTATCGTCTAAAGGGAGTAGCATATTCGTGATTTGAGATGTGGGAGAGTTCCCGTGGAGAGGGGAGCCCTCCGGCGAGGTGGGTTGAGTTTGTAGACGCTTTAATGGATCATTTCTTGCTTGCCGAGGTTATGGAAGCCCGTGCTGCAGAGTTTGAGGTCCTTAAGCAGGGCCACATGAGTGTGTGGGAGTACCATATGGAGTTTGTGCGCTTGTCCAACTATGCTACCCACATGATGCTGACTATGGAGGCCAGAGTTCATCGGTTTGTTCAGG
Organism: Nicotiana undulata; assembly: GCA_005239495.1. Taxonomy (NCBI): domain Eukaryota; kingdom Viridiplantae; phylum Streptophyta; class Magnoliopsida; order Solanales; family Solanaceae; genus Nicotiana; species Nicotiana undulata. Next base: position 62,703 of record ML243748.1, read on the forward strand.
GCCTTGGTCCCTTGGTTGTCAATGAGGCTGCTACATCTGCTTTGCATTCATATATGAACTATGGTAAGATTGTGGGTTTTTCCCAGGCTACGGAGGCCCGGAAATTGAAGTTAAGAATTGAGAGAGAGGGTAGTAGTAGGGCCCGGTCAGCGGGCAACCCTGGGAGCTCAGCCCTTGGGAGAGGGTCATCGGGGCCATCTCAGTCCTATGCTCAGTCCTCAGCAAGTGCGCCGCCATCAGGGCACAGTTTTCAGCAGGGAGGTCGCTTTGGGCCCGGTTCGGATAGCAGGAGGTTCCACCAGTCAGGTCGTTCTGGTGGGAGGTTTCAGCAGCAGCGGAGGGCCCCATGTCCTAAGTGTGGGAGGTTCCATTCTGTGCTATGTTACTTGGATATTCCGGTATGCTACAGATGCGGAGTGAGAGGTCACATCCAGTGGGATTGTCGTGCGCTCAGTCAGGTCACAGGTAGGGGCACCGCTCAGCCGTCCAGTTCTTCAGCCGCTACATCTTCATCACGCCCTCTAGCTCCAGCAGGGCGCGATGCAGCTAGGGGTAGAGCATGGGGTCAAGGGGGACCCAGTCGGTTCTATGCTTTGAGTTGTCGCTAGAGTGCGGAGGCTTCTCCAGATGTTGTCACAGGTATTCTTATTGTACAAACACTTGATGTTTATGCTCTTATTGATCCGGGGTCCTCTTTGTCATATGTTACTCCATTTATTGCTTCGAGTTTTGGGATAGAACCCGAACAACTTTATGAGCCGTTCTCAGTTTCGACTCCGGTTGGTGATTCTATTACGGCCGCGCGAGTCTATAGGAATTGTGTTGTCATGGTGTGTGGTCGAGATACCACGACCGATCTTATTGAATTAGAGATGTTAGATTTTGATGTAATCATGGGAATGGATTGGCTTTATTCGTTCTTTGCTAAACTCGACTGCCAAACCAGAATTATGAGGCTTGAATTTCCTAACGAGCCCGTTATTGAATGGAAATGGGGTGATGTGGTGCCGAAGGGCAGGTTTATTTCCTATCTTAAAGCCTCCAAGATTATCAGAAAAGGATGCATCTATCATTTGGTCCGGGTTGTGGACACCACTTCAGAGGTGCCTGCTCCCGAGTCCGTGCCGGTTGTGAATGAGTTTCTTGAAGTGTTTCCGGATGAGCTTCTTGGAATTCCGCCAGATAGAGAGATCAATTTCGGGATTGACGTATTGCCAGATACGCAACCAATATCTATTCCACCTTACAGAATGGCGCCAACAGAATTGAGAGAGTTAAAGGAGCAATTGAGAGATCTATTAGAAAAGGGTTTTATTCGGCCAAGTGTGTCTCCTTGGGGCGCACCGGTTCTTTTTGTCAGAAAGAAAGATGGATCGCTTCGAATGTGTATTGATTATCGGCAGCTCAACAAGGTCACCATCAAGAATAAATATCCACTGCCTCAGATAGATGATTTGTTCGATCAGTTAAGAGGTGCTAGGTTCTTCTCAAAGATGGATTTATGGTCAGGGTACCACCAGTTAAAGATCAGGGAGCAGGATATTCCTAAGACCGCCTTCAGGACTCGTTATGGGCACTTTGAATTTTTTGTAATGTCTTTTGGGCTAACCAACGCCCCAGCAGCTTTTATGGAGCTTTGGCAGCACTATCTTTATGGGGTCCATGTGGACGTGTTCACGGACCACAAGATTCTTCAGTATTTATTCAAGCAGAATGAGTTGAACTTAAGGCATCAAAGGTGGTTAGAATTGCTCAAGGATTACAATATGAATATTTTGTACCACCCAAGAAAGGAGAATGTGGTAGCCGACGCTCTTAGTCGGAAATCCATGGGTAGCTTGGTACATTTGGTGGCCGGTCAGAGGCCTTTGGCTCGGGAGGTTTATCAATTGGCCAGTCATGGGCTCTATCTTTCGACCTCAAATGAGGGGGATGTCGTGATGCGTAATAGAGCGGAGTCTTATCTTGTAGCGGAAGTTAAGAAAAAGCAATTTAGAGACCCAACATTGATACAATTGAGAGAGGCAATTTTGAATCACAAGATTTAAGCTTTTTCACTCGGCAATGATGATGGTGTCTTGCGGTGTCAGGAGAGACTATGTGTTCCAGATGTGGATGATCTCCGGGAGAGGGTAATGGCAGATGCTCATAATTCCAGGTATTCTGTTCACCCGGGTTCTACGAAAATGTATCACAATCTCAAGGAAATTTATTGGTGGGGTAGTATGAAGAGGGATTTGGCGGACTTTGTGGCTAGATGTTCGAATTGTCAGCAGGTGAAGGCCGAGCATCAGAGGCCCGGTGGGTTGATGCAGCTCATGGAAATACCGATGTGGAAATGGGAAATGATCAACATGGACTTCGTGGTAGGGTTACCTCGCACTCAGCGCAAGTTCAACTCAATTTGGGTAATAGTGGATCGACTCATGAAATCAGCTCACTTCTTACCAGTCAAGTCCACCGATACTGCAGAACAGTACGCTCAGTTGTATATCAAGGAAATAGTTAGACTTCATGGCACTCCAGTTTCTATTATCTCGGATCGAGGGGCCCAGTTCACAGCTAACTTTTGGAGGAAATTTCAGCAAGGTTTGGGTACTCAGGTAAATCTCAGCACAACTTTCTACCCACAGACGGACGGTCAAGCGGAGCAGACTATTCAGACGCTTGAAGATATGTTGCGGGCTTGTGTTTTGGATTTCAAGGGTAGCTGGGATGATCACTTGCCGCTTATAGAGTTTGCTTACAATAACAGCTTTCATGCTAGTATTCAGATGGCCCCATTTGAGGCATTGTACGGNCCCAATCTGGTGCATTAAGCTATGGGAAAAGTTAGAGTCATTCAAGAGAGGATGAAAACTGCTCAGAGTCGTCAGAAATCCTATGCGGATGTTCGTCGTAGGGGTTTAGAGTTTCAAGTAGATGATTGGGTATTCTTGAAGTTATCTCCCATGAAAGGGGTGATGCGGTTTGGGAAGAAAGGGAAATTGAGCCCTCGGTATGTCGGGCCATATCGGATCGCTCAAAGGATAGGTCAAGTCGCGTATAGGCTAGAATTGCCCCCTGACATGTCATTAGTGCACCCAGTATTCCATTTGTCTATGTTGAAGAAAGTGGTTGGAGATCCATCCGCCATCGTGCCAGTTGAGACTAATGAGGTTAATGAAGAATTATCGTATGAAGAGGTTCCGGTTGCTATTATTGATAGGCAAGTCCGTAGGTTGAGGAACAAAGAAATTGTTTTAGTTAAGGTGTTGTGGCGAGGTCAACGAGTCGAGGAAGCCACGTGGGAAGCGGAGAATGAAATGAAAGCAAAATATCCCCATTGGTTAGAATAAGTCTAGTAGTGATCGTGGGAACTGCCATCTCTAAGTGAATATACCTTTGTGTTTAATTTTGTGCAAGAACACTTCACTCTCCTAATTTCCTTATTATTGTAACACCTCAAATTGTGCCATATTTGTGCATGTTGTGATTATTTGGGTAATGTGCAGCTCTTTGAAGTAAGCTAAATTTTTTGTGCAATTCATGTGATAGTTAAATGATATGCAAGTTGCAGTGTTAACTGAATTATGTGCAAACTGTTGGAGTAAATGAAATTATGTGAAACTCATGTGATGGTTAAATGATTAATTGAAGTGTAGGGTGGTAATGATTAATTGAAGTGTATGTGGCATGATGAAGTAATTGAATATATACAAGATGTTAGAATAACTGCATTATGTAGCATTTAACTTGTCAAGAACATGTGTTTCGGGGGCTCTCTGACAGGTAGATAGGCCTAATTACAGAGGAAACTCGGGCGAAATTTTCAGAAAATATCGGAGTTAGTGAAAATTAGGGGTTGGCATTTTGTGTTTTCAAAACCAAATGACTTTCCGATCCTCATTCGAGGACGAATGATTTTAAGTGGGGGAGGATATAAAGACCCGTAAAATTTCATGTCTAAAATAATGCCTGAATAGGTCCCTATGTTGTTATAACTGTAGAAAAGTACCCCGAAACTTGAAAAATAAAGTTTTCCAGAATTATGTTGTTATGCGACGCACTAATCGCATAACGTGTATACAGACCGCATAATGGTCGCATACCTGGACATGCTACTGTCCAAATTGAGGACAATTATGCGTCCCAGAATGCGATCGCATTTTGGGTATGCAGACCGCATAGTTGTCGCATTCTTGCCCCATTGTTTTTGCGAGGGAGGTTATGCGACGCACTATGCGATCGCATAACAGGTATGCAGACCGCATAGTGGTCGCATACCTGGGCAAATTGTTTTCCAATTTTGGCCCATTTTAGGGCCAACTATGCAACAGGAATGCAGACCGCGTAGACGGAATGCGATCGCATTCCTGACCGCATTTCTATGTCGGGGCTCCTAATTTCTAATTTTTTAAATCCGACCCCCTGTTTAGTAAAACACCTCTCCCCTTCATTTTTAAGTAATTTCTGAACAAAATGGAGAGAGGGGAGAGAGGGTTCTTGAGAGAGAAAGCTCCTTCTTCATCAATTTAATTTTCCAAAAATCACTCATGCTTGGGAATTTCGAGTAATCTTCTTCTTTATTCTAACAGGTAAGTCCCTACCCAGTTCCCTTAAATTTCCAGATTTTTGGTTAATAGTAGAACTCCCCTAAATGGGTTCTTGAAGATAAAAGTGAAGAACCTTGCATGCATGGTCATTAATTGTTGCAATCTAGTAAAGAGAAGTGGGTTAGAGCAAATATTCACAAAGAGGGGGGTTGGTAATCTGAGGGGTCACATAACATTCGATAAAATGCCTAAGCGAGTTCGAATTGTGTTCATGATTCCCAATTATAAGATGAATGTGTTACATTATGAATTAGATTGACGTTGCTTGATGGTCCGGTGATTTGTGATTGAAATTAAAAAGGGGAAATTCGGCTCGAGGTATGTATGGCTAACTTTAACCTTTGTAGAATCCTCTTGTTGGTGTCCGAGCATACGATATGTGTACTTTGTTTGAGAATATGTGAATTGACTGTCCAATTGTGTTGAGGCGTAATACTTCACTCCCTGAATTTCTTGATTGACTACTGTGCTAGCTGAGATTGTGAAAAGTGGTTTGTTGTGCCTATCTTGTTATGTGCAAAGCTCGTAAAATGCTCGAGGGTATCGATATGAAAGTATGTGTTAATGAATGAAAGAATGTTAATATGCCCAAGTATGGGAATGTATATAATGGCAAAAAATTGTGTGTGGTAAGTAATGAAAAAAGGTACTGTGAAGTGATGTAATTGAGTTGAACGATTATGGCAACACCGTGTATATGAATTACTGCTTGGTGAGAGTCATTGTGCCTTAAGTCCACATAGAGAATTATTGATATGAACTTGTGTTCCTTGTAATGAAGATCCTTGTGATTTAATTGTTGGTGATTGTTGTTATAAAATGTGATTTTCTGGTGGGAACGGGTTGCACGCCGCAACACGGGGTAATAAGGGTGGACGAGGTAATAAGGGTGGGCGAGGTAATAAGGGTGAACGAGGTAATAAGCATGGCCGAGGTAATAAGGATGGAATGTGGTTGTGTCGAAATGAAAATCTGTGAAACTCTTGAATATGGTGGTGTTGAAATGAGAATATGTGAAACTCCTGAATATGGTGGTGTTGAAAAGAGAATCTGTGAAACTCTTGATTTTGGGTTGTTTCTGTTTCTGTGCAATACTTGTTGGTTCCGTTGACTGTCTCTTATCTGTGTATTTCTTGATTGTACTTAGGGTAAAGTTTGTTCATACATACTAGTACTATTCCACAGTACTAACGTCCCTTTTGCCGGGGGCACTACATCTTTTATATGGATGTAGGTTGTTCCATAGCAGGTAGCTCAGCCCGCCATTAGTGGTGCCTCCTCTTCATCTCTTCAGCAGTTTTGGTGAGCCCCTCTTCCTCTCGGGGCCGCGTGTGGATTATACTATACTCTTTTGCTTATGTTGTAAAGGTATAGCCGGGGCCTTGTTTCCGGTAAGTTATGTAAAACTCCTAAGAACTCTTAAAGGCTCCGTAGACACTGTGTGGGTTGTATATGTATATGTATATGTATATTGTGGGCGGTAGTTGTTCTCACTCGTACTTGTGGATCGCAAATCAGAAATGTTGTATGTAACTTGTATATTTTGGAGTACCTATTGGTTAAAACTAAAAGAGGAAAAAAATGGACTTATGTTGTAAAGTGTACTTGAATCTAAATTGGCTAACTCATATTGAATAATGTACGTTATGAACATGGGATAATACATTGGGTAGGAAAGGCAATCCAGGTCCGCTTGACTAGGTTCATCCGGTTAGGCGCCGGTCTCGTCCCTCGATTTTGGGGCATGACAAGCGAACCAGTGATCATGTCCATATCTACCCTTTCCACCCCGTAAAGGTTATTAAAACGAGTATTGGTCAGCGACCTCTATTACGTGTTGTTACCCGTCCCTTCCTAATCGTCCTGGAGGAGTTTAAGACTTCTACCTATAGGGGAGGGTCTAGGCAGACCTTTAGGTTTAAAGGAAAAATGCTAAGGCGATAGACAAAAAATATATAGAATTGCAGTTAATGGGAGCACAAAAAAGAGATAAAAGGCTCAAGTTTACCTCCACAAGTAATGCAAATAGGCAGCACGACTCATACATACTTAAGGGCATTATTTAAATTCAGAATCCTAAGACATGGTGTCTAGATGAATTCAGAATATAAGCAGATATGCCGACTTGGTTTTTTAGAACTCGGAAAGGCCCTAATCAATTTGCCTACTGATTTTAAACCTGTTGGGGATTAAACAACATATGCAAAGAGGCAGATTTCCAGTTTTAGACAAGTTAGTCACCTAAGGCTTGCCTAGATGTGAGACAGTATACCAGTTACCAGCATTACTTAGAGAAGAGTTGTTTGACGTTATATTACCTAAACATGTTGTTCTAGGTGTGCTGAAAATAGTTTGTTTGAAATAAGTTTGCAGAACAGTAAGAGAGTTGCTAAGAGAAAAATAGTTTTGAAAGGAAGGAGAAGAGGGCAACCAGTACCAAACAGCACACATAGTATAGAAAACACCTAACAATCACAAATAGGGAGAAAGGGTTGGGGACAAAGAGATAACACATGAATAGGTCCCCATAGGCAGACTTGTACACAAGTTATAGTCAAATAAATCCTTAAGCTATTACAGACTTGTATAGAACCTGAGTAACCATAGAAATGGTTTGGTCACAAGGGTGTTCATGCCAGGAACTTAACAGAATCAGATTGAGGGGTGCTAAAGGAAGTAACATGCTGAATCTAAGGGAAAGGGTACATGAATCATACTAACTAAGGCACAAAGTAGACATGCTAATTACAAGGCATACAACAAGACCACAAATAAAAAAAGTAGGAATAAGATGAATTGCTATACAGAAAGAGACATGTTGTTTTGAGGCTTTTAAAACTAAACTGACGACATACCTGTTAAGAGAGAAATAACCACAAAGTGAAGACCAATAGAGTATACAATACTCAGTCTTGGCTTGTAGCCGACAGTTAAGAGAGAAATAATCACAGAGTGAAGAGCAATAGAGCATAGAATACTCAGTCTTGGCTTGCAGCCGACTGAGAGTAGCAAATAACCAATAAGAAGAGCAAGAGAGAGTATGAGTGAGTGTGTGTAAGAGGGTTCAGAACAATACTTGTTCATGTCCTATGCTAAGAAGAGAATAGAGTATTTATAGTTTTGAAAACCAGTAGAGAATATGATAACAACTACTAGTTTAACACAATTATAAAAATAATCACAATCAGAATCCAATCAATGCAAGTACTCCCTTTAATTAGGGAGTCACAGTTCAAACGGATACCACATGGATAATTAAGGAAAGAGAATCAATTGAAAAGCTGATTTAATCATAATAGGAGTAGAAAAAGTATATGGCATGTAATTAGGACTAAATACAAAATGTATCAAGTAAGGAAAGTGTATAAAAGTAATTGACATCATATTCATACATAAAATAAGGCAGAAATAAATTCTGAAAATCAGTAAGAGATTCCTCGAAATCACAGGGAATCAATTATCCATTGAGGCAAATGTAACACAAGTAAGAAAATACACAAAATCGGTAAAGAGTTCTAAGGAAAATACATAGAATCACAGTTATAAGGAAAATACCTAAAATCAATAAAGAGTATTATGTAAAAAATCAATAAATAACTAATCAGACCTATTAAACGATAAATAGCGCATGTTGAACAAAAAAAATTAGAAAAAACCCTAAGCAAATAAATAAAGAATCAGAAACCCTAACAACGATTAGAGCGAGAAGCACAAGAATACATATAACATACATGAAAGCACAAAATGTTCATGAGAAAAATGTACACATACAGATTAATCGAGCCTATTATCATAGACAACCTCAAAATTAGAGCGTTTAGCATAATAAATCAGATAGCAAGAAAAATCATAAGAGAATCGTTCAAACACAGTAGAAAACACTTAAAATCAGAAGAAGAATCGTTTTTGAAAGGGGTTAAGAAACCCTAGTTTTGAAAGTGAAGAAATCGTTTAAAAACAGGGAGATTTTTTGAAGAAAACATGTAGAAACCTCATAACATACACAAATCCGTTATAGATCTAAAGAAATCAGAGGGTTCGAGGTTAGGGTTTCCAAATAACCCAGTAAAGACGAAGAAAACTAAGAGATATTACCGGTCTTTGGCCGGAAAGTGATAAATCTTACTCGAATGACCATAGATGGCCGGAAAAATGGAATAAGACCAGAGAGATGAGTTGAACCGTCTCTGGTTCACTTAAGATCCTTGAACGGTGACACAAGTGCAAAGGGGGGAGCCAAAAGGCTGGTAGGATGTGAGACCTCCATGGTTTCCGGCAAAGAGGTGGTCGGAGAAGGGAGGATAGGGGTTTAGTAGGTGGAGCATTTAGAGAGAGAGATGAGAAAACTCAGAGAGACGGCTGAGTAAAAATGAGAGGGGGAAATGAGAGATGGGGGGGAGGGGGTAGTCGTGTAGGTTTAATTTTGGTAAGGGGGAGTCTTGACCGTTGATTTGAATTAACCAATTGTTCAGATTAATAGATGCTTAGGCCGGGTAGGATTCTAGGTTTGGGATGGGTTATTGGGTTAATTAGTTGGGTCAGGGGTCCGATTTTAATTAGGCTAGAATTTAAATAATAGTGGCTAACTATTAAATACCCAATTAAAATAGATAAATAATTTATAAAAATAACTAATAATTATAAAAATGAAATTGATGCTTAATAAAATTAAACTAAAATGATTAATTAGTATTTAAAATATAAAATGGCTAGTTATTGAGTAAAAATAGCATAAAACATATGATTAGACTATAATTGCAAAGTCATTGCAATTATAGCCAAAGCGTGCCAAATTTGCTAGTTGTGAAATAATTTGATTTTAACATGACCAAAAATAATATATTAAGTCAAGAAATGCTTAAAATTATTTGTAATGCAATTTTATAATTAAATATTAGGAATAAGATATTGGATAAATTAAAAATAAATTAATAAAAATATGAAAAAATTATGGAAAAATACAAATTGTTATGAAAACATAATTTTGTAGGTATATATGTAAATTAAAATAATTTGAGGAAACATTGGGTGTCAACAGATGCCCCTCTTTACCTGGAAAGGATGAAAGAGTTGTCGGGTAAAAATATGATGGCCAATTTTGACCGAGTGAAACGGTTTGAAGAGATTTAGGCCGCACCCTGGTTTCTGAGATGCCTACATATCTCTGGTTTTACAGGAATTAGGCCGTATGTAGTTCAGGACCCATTAGCGAAGTATACCGATAGAGTTATCACAAGACCGGACGCAACATATAGCGCTGGAAGAGTAAACGGTTTACGGGAATGGATAGGTTTGATAGACTGGGAGAACTGGAGCGGGATCGCTCCTGATAGGATAGTCGTCGCTTGCCGGGTTACCTGCAAATAAAACAATACAAGCGTATGTTGTAAATTTAAATATGATGTAGGTTCCCGTTGGACTATGAATGTTGTCTTCGGACGGTTAAGGATGATGTCCTTAGACCATGATGTCCTGGGCCATGAGTTGTTTGATGAGAGATTCGCAGGCCGTGAAATGACGTTCTCGTGCCATGAAGATGGTTCCTCCTAACAATGACACCTTTGAATAATGATATGCAAAACCGAGAGATCCTCGGGCCATGGCATGGTGTTCTCGGGCCATGAAGATGGTGCCTCCGAATGATGACGCCTTTGGACAGGTTGGCGATATTTCAGCCCATGAAAATGCAATAATATGATGCTGACAAGACAGAGCTTAGTCTTGCGAGTTGAGGGGCAGAGTTTAGACCGAAAGAAAAGCAAAGTAAATAATTCTTGAGAGACAGCTCTTAGTCTTGATGAAAAAGTAAATTGGAGGCAGAGCTTAGCCTCATGCAGGATGTAGGCAGAGATTAGCCTTATGCAAGTGAAGGTAGAGCTTAACCTCATGCAAAATGGGGACAAAGATTAGTCCCATGCAGGATGAAGGCAGAGCTTAGCCTTATGCAAGTGGAAGGAAGAAAGTTAGCCTTATGCAGAGAAAGGCATAAAGGTAGCCTTATGCAGATGAAGGTAGAGCTTAACCTCATGTAGATGGACACAGAGCTTAGTCTCGGAAGGCAGAAAGGTAGCCTTATGCAAAGGGAAGGAAGAAAGGTAGCCTTATGCAGATGGAGGTAGAGCTTAACCTCATGCAGATGGAGATAGAGCTTAGTCTTGGAAGGTAGGAAGGTAGCCTTATGCAAGATTAAATAAATGACAATAGAGATTCTTAGTTGGTAGTAAATTGCGGTATTGTGACCGTTGTGAGCATTGTGATTATGGAGCATCGTTTGTCTGTGTTGATAATAAATGTGGGCAATTGCGATGGTTTTTGAGAATAATGACTTGAACCATGTTTGTCTTTTGGGCGGATATTATACTTTGGATTTTGCCATCTTCGTGCCTGCATCCAAAGAAAAGTCATAAATTCTGTAAATAGGGAAGGTTGGTTCGTATTCCCGATGGCTTTGCTTGACTTGTACACTTGGTCTAATGATACTGTTCGTATCATCGGGGTAGCTATATTGGTAAAAATGAGTCTCACACGTAAGCTGACTCTTGACTACTCAGCCAGCTACGTGGATCAAGGAAAACGCGACAGCTAGATACGATTCTATAAAGAGGAACGGAACAAAGAGGCACGGTTTAATAAACCCTTGAGTTCGTCAGCTACGGGAAACTCAACCCAATCAAGACGAGGAAGAGACACGGTCAAAGTGAAACTGGACAGAGCTACAGGTAGATTCGAGAATCCTCAATTAATGACCTGTACGTTATGTAAAACTTTCACACAACAGTTACGGTTACCCTTTGTAATGCCTCATTAATGTAATAATTAGTCATTAATGAGAGATCATTGCAAGGATCAAACGTTATATTAAGAAACCCCCTATATAAAGGAAGGGAATGTAACTTGTAATAGGCATCGGGACTTCTAATAGAACCTACTTTACTTTTTCGCATATCATACTATTATCTTTTACTGATTTCTCTTTATTTAATATAATTTCTTTGATTATCAGTAACCCGCGTTCATCCTAAAAATAGTTTTGGTCAAAGGATCTAATTCTTTGGTTAAACAAATTAGTTCCATTTACCGGGAAATCTGATAATCTTTGTTCACTTTTCTATTGATATCCTCTAAAACGATGTCGAACTCCAACGACAACAACCTACGGAGGAATGAAACCCCAGTTCCATCACCTCAGGGAACCCCTCGTGGTTCAAGGTAACCATCCCCAGAAAGATCTGACAACAACCGCAATAATAATGAGAAAACGATAGAGCAAGATCGAATAAAACAAATGATTGCAGAGTATGTGGGACAAGCTTTGCAAGAATTTGCAAGGGGACTACCAACAACACCACCTGCATCACTGACACCACCTCCAAACAATACAGTCACCGGGGAAAATACTCAGTCTGGATTGGTAAACTCGGCAAGGGGTGACACCCTAACGAATCTCTCGAAGCGAGACCAGGTATGACTAATGACACTGAATGACAAAATTTACTGCTAACCATGCAGAAACAGATGAAGGAACAGAACGATCGAATCGAGAAAATACCTGGAGTACTGCCTATTATCAAAGGCATTGATGTTGATAGGTATTCTCAACAACCTTGGAAGCCAAGTGCAGCACCCTTGCCTATACCCAAGAAGTTTAATGTCACGACCCAAACTGGAGGATCATGACTAGCACCCGGGCCATACTTGCCGAGCACCAACGTACATTTTATCTAACCTTCTTATTATCTTTAAGGGATAACGAGATCAATATAAATGGTAGATATGGATCATGAACATACATCACATGGGATGACAAGATTGCTAAGAAACTACATAAAAGGTACGAGCTACAACGCTGCCATGAAAGACTATACAACAAAAATTATCCAACAAGGCATACCAAACTATACATGAGTTGACACCTGTCTATGAGCCTCTAAAGGAGCATAAGTAATGCAACATAGCCGGAACAGGGCCCCGACATACCCATAATATCTATAACAAAAATGCATACCAAGACCACGGCAAGTCCGGAGAAGGGATCTCGCCTATGACCGCTGAACTGGAAAGCCTATTATGGTGGGAGAGCTGTGTCTACCTGTCTATCAGGACCTGCAGCACGACATGCAGCGTCCACAAATAAAAGGACGTCAGTACGAATAAAGTACTGAGTATGTAAGGCTGGTCAATATAAATATGAACAATAATGTAAAGAGAGGTAGAGAAGATACCACCTGTAACATCTGAGTGCTTCTAAGAGACAGTAACATGAAATGCATGATACATATATATACATAATCTTTTAAAACATCCGCCTCTGTGGGCATCATCATCATCATAGAACATTCGCCTCTGTGGGCATCATCATTATCATATCATACCCGGCCTCAAAGAGGACTCGGTAAACCCAACTGATCAGTGGTTGCACAATAGGTGCCATACCCGGCCGACTATAGCGCGGCTCGGTAGAGTAAAATAGCTACATATATATATAATGCATGTAGGACTCATTGGAATCATATTCTGAACCTTTCGGAGTGACGTAAGGTCGATATTCTCCGTACACGTTATTAGGATTAACTCTTCATCAAGAATCTTATAAGAATCAGGAAGTACCAACAACATTTGTTCCATAAGAATAAGAGAAGCAACCTCAAAATCAATTGTTCAATAAGAAGGGAAATAATGTAAGTACTGCTAGCTTCTAAGAGTAGAGTATCTTTGGAAGCTCGTTCATTGCATTATCTACAATCGGAGTCGTGAAAAAGAAGGAAAGGAATAGCCTCACATACCTTGTATATACTTTCCCAACCTCAAGCTACGCAAATGTCACAACTCCTTAATCTACAATAAGAGAAACGACACTATCGTTATCGTTTAAGCGTCATAACTATTATGTATCGACCACAACCTATTTTACGATGAAACGGACAAAACCTCTCCTATTTATATGAATTCACACAAGTCAAAACAATAAACTAACATCCCAAACAACATCAATAATAATCATATTGAGCCTCCCAAAACAATCCACACACAACCTAATCACTTCACACATAAGACGACCACCGTAGTCGTGTCAAACGACCCGGAAATGTTATAACGAACGACAAGCTCACAACCCTACATCTATTTGGTGTTTATACACACCCTTACTCCTCCAAAACTCCACAAAATAGTAGTAAATACAAGGTCAACAAAACAACAACACAAAACAGCCCGCTACAAGTCAAATAACTCGAACTCTCGGCTTTCGATCACCGTCCCGTGAGTTCTAACTATTAGGAAACACATTTATCAAACTTCCTTGATATTTAAACCCTTAAATACATATATTAGACGTTTCTTAACTATGAAGTAACTTCCAAAACTCTAACTACGAAGAAAAAGAAGAGGCGGTATAATGACACTTACGTCGTAGGGATCTGATGTTATTTCTTCTCGATTCATGCCCGGGATGATATTCTTCTTTGAAACCCTAGTAGATAGCTTGAGGTTATGTTTATGGGTGTTCTCTGGTAGTTTTATGCTTAATAATGAAGAGAAATCCGACCTAATGTTTATATATATCAAGTTTGGAAAAGTCAAAGAGGTGCTAGCTTGGCACCCTAGGATTGGTCCATTTTCCGACGCTTATATCTTTTTATCCTGATGTCGTATGAACGAACGGTTAAGAGCGTTGGAAACTAAATTCCAAGACCTTCAATGTGGTATATAATATTTCCCAATAAGACCTCATATAAAACATGAAATGTATTGCTCAAAAAGCTCTAGTGATCCACCTACTTGTCACTTATGATGTCTGCGCAGTTTCGCGAAATTGCAAATATCTCTCTACTCCTATGTTGTATCGATGAACGGTTTAATGAGTTGGAAACTAGACTCATAGAACTTCAGTTTGGTAGGTAGATCATCCCCTATTTCCAAGTATATCGGGAGAAAATCCCAGTTACAATTGACCTAATGCTAAGCACATTATGAGTGTAACTTGTGAAGACCTTTGCCAACTTTTGTTCCACCACTTGCTTGACTTCAAAACGTAGAACACAACTATCATACGATAAAAATTAACTCATAGCATAACCTCCTTATCATGTAATGAACCATAGTCTCACCCTAAAGTACATGTTATAACATTCCAAACTCGTCGACTTTCGACGAAACTTATTTTCTTCAATTGGTTTAGCTTCTAAGCTTTCCAACCCTCTTGGTACTCGTTATTCATGATCTTAAATATTTGTAACCTCCAACGTAACATGATTAACTTACTTTATTTTCCATCAAATAGAATCTTATTTCTGAGCTTACATCAATTGACTTACGATGTACTCTCACGTACGAAAACATGGGGTGTAACATTTAAAATGCCTGACGTTCCCAAATATGATGGAACAACTGACCCACGTGACCACATGACCGTTTTCACTACTGGAGTAAAGGGAAATGACTTAACAAAACAGGAGATTGAATCAGTCCTTGTCAAAACATTTGGAGAAACACTCACCAAAGGAGCCCTAACCTGGTATTCTCTTCTCCCTGAAAATTCTATTGACTCTTTTGCAGAGCTTGCAGAGTCATTTATAAAAGCACACTCTGGTGCACAGAAAATTGAGAAGAGAATGGAAGACTTCAAAATAAAGCAAGGAGACACGGAACTACTCCGCAAATTTGTAGACAGGTTCCAACGAGAAAAAATACAATTACCCAGGGTGCCTGATAATTGGGCAACCATGGCATTTGCAAGTAACCTAAATGATAAAAGCTCGGAAGCCACGAGACGACTTAAGGAAAGTCTAAGAGAATTCCCAGCTACAACGTGGAATGATGTATATAACATGTATATCACTAAACTCAGAATATAAAAAGATATCATTGCTCGTTCGAGAGATGAAAATCATTGCAGATCCAGACGTCCCGAATCAGACAGGAGATCAGGTAAAAACAGGTACGATCCTTACTTAGGACCCTCGGGACGTGAAACTTGTCCCAGGTTCGAAAACACAAGGTCAGACTATAGAACACCAGGAAGAGACGTAGGCTCATCCTCATCTAGATCCAGAAAAGATCGAGATGAACGACCTAGAGGTAGTGCCCGAATTGGGGATCATACCTTTAATGTAAGTATTACTGAGCTTGTCTCAATATTTAGGAATATGGTAGACAATGTTAAGTGGCCCAAAGAGATGGTATCGAATCCAAATAAAAGGAACCCAGATCACTGGTGGGCACAAGACTGCGGATTGCAGATTTTTACAAGGTGAAATAGAACACTTATTGAAACAGGGCTATTTAACAGAATTGTTTAGTGATAAAGGTAAACAAGCATATATGAAGAACAGGAAGGATCCCCCAAAGCCTCCTTCTCCAAAGCGAACCGTCAATGTGATACATGGAGGAGAAGAAGTAAACGAAATAGTTTGCCAATTAGTGTCAAAGGTCACAATTACCCATGGAAAGAGGGTTCGAGAAGATCCAACTGAAGATGAAATAACCTTTGACGATACAGATTTTGGTGGACTAATGCTTCCCCATAATGATGCCCTGGTAATATCCTTACTCATTCATGACACTAACATTAGAAGAGTGTTGATTGATCCAGGTAGTTCAGTCAATATCATCTTGTTAAGAGTCGTGGAAGAAAGGCTAATGGAATATCAGGTGATCCCAAAGGCATGAGCCATATCAGGGTTTGATAACTCTACGGTGATAACCAAAGGAGAGATTGAACTTAGCACTTACGTTGTGGGAGTAGTTAAAAGCTTTAAACTCCAAGTCATTGATACTGACATGGCTTATAATGTGATTATGGGAAGGCCTTGGATCCATGACATAAAAGCAATACCATCTACCTTACACCAGCTAATCAAATTTCCCTCAGAATGGGGAAACAGACAAATTAGAGGTGATCAACTGACCTCCAGAAATATAAATTCCTTGGCACTTTATAACAAAAAAGGGATGGAAGAACCAGAAGATAGAGAAATCTTTCAAACAGATGTCTCTGGATAATGAAGTATGGAAAAAACTACTAACCCAATAGGTACGAAAGAAGGAAATATTCAAACAGGTACGGAAAGAGACACCCGTAAAAAGGAGGATTCAATCACCATGGAAGATGCGCCAGACCATATAGATGTGGATTCTATACCGGACGTCATTCATGAACTGGAAGAAGACGAACACGTCAAAACAACTACGGAAGAGCTTGAAGTTGTTCCCTTGTTTTAACAAAAACCTGAACGGAAGGTGTATGTAGGCATGAGACTAAGTCCCGAACGAAAAGGTACGTTAATTGACTATTTAAAAGCTAATGCAGACTGCTTTGCGTGGTCCCATTCAGATATGACAGGTATCCCACCAGAAGTGATGACTCACAAACTAAATGAAGATCCATCCTTCGTACATGTTAAACAGAAAAAAAGAAAGCAAGGACCATTCAAGAACCAAGTGATTGACGAAGAAGTTCAAAAACTCTTGAAAATTAATTCGATACGGGAGGTAAAGTACCCTACCTATTTAGCTAACACTGTGGTGGTACCTAAAAAGAATGGAAAATGGAGGGTATGTGTAGATTATACTAATTTAAATAAAGCACGCCCCAAAGATTCATTCCCATTACCACATATAGATCAAATGATTGATGCCACTGCAGGTCATGAATTATTAAGCTTTCTAGATGCATATTATGGTTATAATCAGATTAAAATGGATCCCTCAGATGAGGAAAAAACCTCCTACATTACGAACAGGGGGACTTACTGTTATAAAGTTATGCCTTTTGGCTTAAAAAATGCTGGAGCCACCTATCAAAGGTTAGTGACTAAAATGTTCCAAGAACATTTAGGAAAAATGATGGAGGTTTATATTGATGATATGTTGGTAAAATCAACACAAGCGGGAGACCATTTTCAACATCTCTCTACTACTTTTGATATTTTACGCAGGTATAATATGAAGCTAAATCCAGAAAAATGCGCTTTTGGAGTGCAATCAGGTAATTATTTTGGTTTCCTTGTATCGAATAGAGCAATAGAGGTAAATCCCGCTCAAATTAAAGCTATAGAAGAAATATCTGATATTTTGACAAAAAAAAGAAGAAGTTCAAAGACTAACAGGGAGAATAGCAGCTTTGGGAAGATTTATTTCTAAGTCTTCCGAAAAAAGTTTTAAATTCTTTTCAGTTCTTAAAAAGCAGAATCAGTTCGAATGGACTGAAGAATGTCAACAAGCCCTAAAAAATCTGAAGATTTATCTATCAAAACCACTACTGCTTTCAAAGCCAAAAGAAGGTGAAAGATTATATATCTACCTAGCCGTCTCAGAAATTGCTGTAAGTGCAGTACTAGTAAGAGAAGAAAAAGGTTGGAAATCACCCATTTATTATGTAAGTAAAACCTTACTAGATGCTGAAACTAGATATCCACATCTAGAGAAGTTAGCCTTGGCTTTAATAATGGCATCAAGAAAATTACGTCCTTATTTTCAATGTCATCCAATCACTGTCGTGACTTCATATCCTTTAAGAAATATTTTACATAAGAAGGAATTGTCAGGAAGGTTAGCCAAATGGGCCATATAATTAAGTGAGCATGAAATAATATATCAGCCTAGAACAACAATTAAGTCTCAAATATTAGCCGACTTTGTTGCTGACTTTAGCAACAACATTACCCCTGAGGTAGAAAAAGAGTTACAAATCTTTAACGGAGTTAATCCAGGTCTATGGACCGTATTTACGGATGGCTCTTCCAATATAAAAGGTGCCGGTTTAGGCATAGTCTTAATATCACCCACAGGTGAAAAGACACGGCAAGCTATTAAATGTTATCATATAACTAACATTGAAGCAGAGTACGAGGCTGTCATTGCAGGCCTAGAACTGACACGAGAACTATTAATTAAAAAAATCGTAATCAACAACGATTCTCAACTAGTAGTAAATCAAATGCAGGGGACTTACATCACTCGAGAAACTCGGATGCAACAGTATCTAGAAAAGGCACGAGAGCTCGTGAGACAATTCAAAACATGGAAGGTAATACAAATACCTAGAGAAGAAAATGCAGAGGTAGATGCACTTGGAAATTCTCGCAGAAGTTACAGAAGTAACAAATAAAGACAACATGATTGTCGTCCATCTCTTCCATTCAACAATTTACCAAGACAGAAATGAGGTAACTTTCAACAATTTAACTTGGGATTGGAGAAACGAAATTCTCAATTATTTGCAGAATAGTACCGTACATGAAGACAAGAAAGCAGCCCAAGCACTTCGCCGCAAATCTGCACGATACTGTCTCATTCGTAATTCACTGTATCGCAAAATGTTCAGAGGACCCCTAGCTAAATGCCTTAGACCTAGTCAAACGAAGTTCATGATAAGAGAAGTCCATGAAGGACACTGTGGAAATCATTAAGGAGCAAGATCCTTGGTAAAAACCCTAATCAGAGCCGGATATTATTGGCCTAAGATGGAAGAGGATGCCGAAAACTTCGTATCCAAATGCGATAGGTGCCAGAGGTTCGCCAATAGTATGCATAGACCAGCAGAACTGTTGCATCCAATCATATCACCATGGACCTTCATGAAATGGGGAATGGATATAGTGGGACCTCTTCCCCCAGCCAAAGGACAGGTGCGATTTTTGCTCGTGCTTACCGATTATTTCACAAAATGGGTAGAAGCAGAAGCATTCAAACAGGTGCGGGAAAAGGAAGTTAAAAGCTTCTTATGTCGAAACATAATATGCCATTTTGGGATACCGAAGGAGATCGTGTGTGATAATGGCCCACAATTTATAGGCTCTCAAATCACAGAATTCTTTGAAAACTGGCAAATTAAACGGATTACCTCAACGCCATATCATCCCGTGGCTAATGGACAAGCTGAGTCAACGAATAAAATCGTCATCAACAATATAAAGAAGCGGTTAGATAAAGCCAAAGGGATTGGCCTGATGAATTACCCGCGGTATTATGGGCATATAGAGCAACATCAAAAACGGCCACGGGAGAAACACCTTTCGCACTTGTTTATGGCTCAGAAGCGTTAATACCCGTGGAAATCGGCGAACCAAGAATAAGGGTTATAACAGCTACGGAAGAGACAAATGATGATGAACTAAAGACTAATCTGGACTTGCTCGAACCACGAAGAGAAGCAGCATTAATACGGATGGCAGCTCAAAAGCAAATCATAGAGCGATACTACAACCGTAAAGCTCATCTCAGATACTTCAAGATTGGGGACTTCGTTCTTAAAAAGGTCTTTGAATCAACAAAAAAGGCAGGTGCAGGAAAGCTAAGTCCAAATTGGGAAGGACCCTATAAAATCCGAGGCATAGCTGGGAAGGGCGCATATGAGTTGGAAGCCATGGACGGCAGAATTCTACCAACAAGCTGGAACGCCATCCACTTGAAGAAGTACTACTTCTAAGGAAAAGAAGTATCCCCGGTCAGGTATCACACATTCGATTTTATTTTGAATATTTAAAATTTTACTAACTTTTTTAGATGATAGGCATAAAGCTAACCCATCACCAGATGATGATTTAGACCTGCAAAGACGCGGGGAAATAACACAATTCCCGGTCTAGGGTTACACTTTTTGATGGACGTTTTAAAGGGTTAAGAAGTCATCATCTAAAAAGCTATATACCTTCGAGTCCCGCACGTTTTCCGTTTTCAGGGGAAAGACCGCAAAGAAGGAATAATCAAGTGCTCGAGATTTCATTCTTCAAAGCTCAAACACTTGGGGGACTATACAATATGGAAGGCTAAGACGAAGCAAAGAAGACTGTTGAAAGTCAAAGCTCGAGCCTGAAGATTCATCTACTCAGCAAGTCAAGTGATACGAGTAAAATTGAAAGAACTGAAGACTCCAGCACAAGATTTCAATATAAAGCCTTAAATTCAAAAACCTTTGAACTATATGTTCAGGTTAAAAGGCAAAATATTAGCTACGAGGAAGAAATGTACATCTTTTATTCAAAACTGTTGTAACAAAAACAGTTAAGGGAAAAAGGTCATCATCATTGTACTTATTCAAAAACTGTTGTGATTAAAAACAGTTACGAAATCTTTGTACTCATATAGAAAACTGTTACCAAATAAAACAGTTACGGATGAAAGATCATAATTGTTGTATTTGTTCAAAAAATTGTTATCAAATAAAACAGTTACGGATGAACAAGCATTTCCCTTGTACTTATTAAAAACTGTTATCAACAAAAACAGTTATGGGTAAAAGCCCCAATCATTATAAAAACTGTTACTAATGAAAATCAACTGTTTCCGTGTATTAACTCGAAAAAACTGTTACTTATGAAAAACAGTTACGAAATCTTTGTACTCATATAGAAAACTGTTACCAAATAAAACAGTTACGGATGAACAAGCATTTCCCTTGTACTTATTAAAAACTGTTATCAACAAAAACAGTTATGGGTAAAAGCCCCAATCATTATAAAAACTGTTACTAATGAAAATCAACTGTTTCCGTGTATTAACTCGAAAAAACTGTTACTTATGAAAAACAGTTACGAAATACAAGTGTATATCAAATCTGTTAAATGAAAATTTTTCAACATGAGTTTTAGACGATAATCGGAACATATGTAAAATGTCGAGGAAGTTCAAACAAAAAACTTCCCTCAAAAAACATTCTTAAAACGTGTGAAAAATTCCTATCACTCTATTGCATTACTATGAAGTTGAGACGTCTTCTTCATTAAGTATTTATCAAAAAGGGCCCTATTTTCATAAACAAAGCCTATTATAGACAAGGCTTAAACACCGTGCCTACTGTGAAAAGGTTCGAGTGATTTTTAGCATTTTCATGCGAAAGTTCGGAAGTAAAACTAAAAACCTCAAAATTCGAAACGTGAAAAAGACTTAAGAGTAAAACAGAAACTCAAAGCAAAAAAGTCATAAATTTCATTCATACCAAAAAGAGAGGCTAAGTAAGAACTAAGTACTAACTAGTACTTAGCCGCATATAGTATTTACATTTTTTCGTGCCCCTAAGTTGTCAGTTGGGGACTTTAAAGAGATCCAAATTTACCCCCGATGGAGCTGGGGGTAACCACCAATCCAATAAAAATAAAAGGGGAATGAACCAAAGTTTTAATCTTCGTGAGGAGGATTGTCTTCTTCATCGGCAGGAGGAACGGGAGCAACTTGGGACGGAGAGGCATGAGCGGCAGAAGTCTCACCATCAGGCGAAGAGAGGTTAAGACCTTGTTGAGCCTTCTCCATGGCTTCTTTAGTTTTAGCTATTTCAGCACTAAGGTCGAAACCCTCTTGACTCATTTGCGTCAATGTGTCAAGGCGAGAATTCATATATGCTAGCTCACATCAACAACAGTCGCTTCTTTGAGATCACCGTAATATTTTGCCCATATTTGAAGCTAGGCCTTTAACCCATCCTTCTCCGCTTCAGCAACCATGAGCAACCTTCAAAGGAACAATTGACTCTTCCAAAGTTTGGACTCTATCTAATGCATTACGTAGTTCTTATTGAGTCAGAGAGAGTGATTGTACGAGCTCGCCAGAATACTCTTCCTTCTGCCCTAGCAAATCCTTCATGTACCTAATCTCTTTCGAAGCTAGAGACAGTTGTTCAGCAAAAGAAGATTCCAAAAGACTTATCCTTATCAGCTTGAGTTGAAGAAGCCCTCTCCACTGCCAGTTCCGCTACCATAATCCTCATTTGTCTCTTCAAGGTACTCCTTTCCTCCTCTAAGGCATCCATATCAATTCTTAAACTGTCATACTGTGCCTTCAAGTTGTCGAAATCAGCCCGCAACTCTTTTGTCTCATGATCCGAATTTGAGATCCTTTTCATAAGCTCCTTACCAATAAGATTGATCTACAAGAAACAAACCAATTAGATATGATAAAATTATTTAGATATGGTAAAATGGAAATGGAATAAATTGCACCATACCTTCAAGGAGGTATGCACAACTTCATTGGCCCATGTAAGAGTTGTGTGGCTGGCTAGCTTGGTTTTCTCCGTGGGACCTATCAAAGGTTTGAGCGACACTTCGGGCTCGCCCGTTTTCTTAAAAAGACTTCCCTCAGCTGGAACTTCTATTATTACCCTCCGCATCTCCTAGATGGAAGACCCTACTTCCCTAACGGAAGGCACGAAAGCAGGCATAGATGAAACAACAACAGGCACGGAGGGTTGAGGAATTGGAGAGGCCGTGGGAAAAACAACATGCACAGAGGATTGAAGAGTGTAGGAAACCACGGGAAAAGCAGCTACAGAGACAGTAATATCTAGTGGAGCAAAAGAGACACGAGGGGCAGATAAGACAACTTCACTTAAAGAAGCAGGAAAAGTAGCGGCCAAAGGGACATCATCAGAGGCAAGGTCAAAACCTTCATGAAACAAGTACTCTACGGAATTATGAACAGGGGACTGTGAAACATCTTCAGAGGTTGAGGGTCTAACTGCAGACACGGAAGGAAAAGTCATGGGGGTAGACTCATCGTCCAAAACCACCCGCCTTCTTCGAGACCTGTGCACCAACACACCCTCTTTTTCTTCTTCTTCTTCTTCTGCAGAATGGGATTCACCAACCTTCCTCTTCGAGGAAGACAAACCAACAATAATCTCTTGGGACTGGGTCAAAGACATCTTCGGAACAAACGTAGTAGACACCCCACGAGCAGAAAATCCTATCAGAAAGAGAAGGATTAAGCAAGAAGAAAAAAGGCTCGAGTAAGAAAAGAAGTAAAAACGAAAGATTCACTTACCGTGGGTCTTCACTTTCCAACCATACTTCCCAGCGAAGTACTTCCAAGATCTTTCTTCCGAAAGAGCAACATACAACAATTTCTCTACCCAATCACGGATACCGAAGACATTCTCAACAGTACCCATGATTGCTAAAAGAAGATGAAACAGATACGGTGTTAATAAAACATCTTAAATCAAAAAGAAGAAAAGTAAATAAATGTGAGCTAAAATGTACTCACGTGCACGATTCACTTCTCAGGGAAGGGAAGATTTTCTTCACCCACTAAACCAACAGTGGGAACAATGACGTACCAGAGGTACCAACCTCTGTCCTTATCATCTCCAGGGGTTACCAACACTCTTTTAATCCGAGCAGCCAGAGTAAAAACCCCTTAACGAAATAGGACAGGAGAGTCGAGATGAATGAGATGGCTAAAAGTAAAAGGAACCGAGGCTAAAGAAGCTAAACTCCTAAGACATGCGACAACTCACCACACAAGCGGACCAACTTGTCCTAAGCAAATATTGAAGAAACGGCAAAACTTGATTATAACCGGATCAATGAGAGGTCTAAACCGTAAAGTGAAAGGGAAAGTATAAACAAAAGAATATCACGTCTTGTAAGACATAATTCTTTGATTACTATTAGGAATGTAGACAGGGAAATCAGACCTCCAAAAACATTCCCTACGAACTAGGGAAATTTGACCTTCAGTAACAATGGTTGGGTATCTCTCGACACTATCAAGAGAAGAAGACTGATCCACCAGAACTTGATTGTCTCTAGTAAAGACAAATTCAGCGGGAATAATCTCATCCACTTTGGGTTCACGAAGGTGTTCATCTCTACCTCTAGATAAAGAACGGGAAGCTCTAGCCCTAGAAGAAACTAGAGACCTGGAAGAATGAGGGGAGACTATTTGAGAGGAAGAAAAACCTCTAGAAGGAGTGGATCCTAGACTCCTTAGTCTACCACCTCTCCGACTCCTAATCGGAGCAGAAGAAGGTGTTAAGTTCTCTACATCTATTACTCTTTTGGGTTGATTTGAAGAAGACATGTTTACAAAAGCAATGAAAAATTCTTTACAAGTAAAAAAAAAGACAAGTTAGAAAGTATTTCTTGAAAGTAAAGAAAAGGAGAAGGGTATTTATACTTAAGGGCAACCATCAAACATGGAAAAAATAATGATGAAAAGTCATAATGGAAGATGTCACTTTGGGGACTAACGCAGTCGCAAAAACCCCTAAAAGATGCCGAATAATTGCAGAACCAATCTGAGAAGGACACGTGGTATGAGCATTCAATGGAAGTGACAAACGACGCCTATTTTCATGGAAGGATACAACTCTTCGAGGCAAAGCGGCGGCAAAATATTTCCGCCATAAATATGTATCCACTTACCAAATATTAATCGATACACATATGGTAAGTGGGGGGACTATCTGTATTGGTAAAAAAGAGTCTCACACGTAAGCTGACTCTTGACTACTCAGCCAGCTACGTGGATTAAGGAAAACGCGACTGCTAGATACGATTCTATAAAGAGGAACGGAACAAAGAGGCACGGTTTAATAAACCTTTGAGTTCATCATCTACGTAAAACTCAACCCAATCAAGACGAGGAAGAGACACGGTCAAAGTGAAACTGGACATAGCAACGGGTAGATTCGAGAATCCTCAATTAATGACATGTACGTTATGTAAAACTTTCACACGACAGTTACAGTTACCCTTTGTAACGCCTCATTAATGTAATAATTAGTCATTAATGAGTGATCATTGCAAGGATCAAACGTTATATTAAGAAACCCCCTATATAAAGGAAGGGAATGTAACTTGTAATGGGCATCGGGACTTCGAATAGAACCTACTTTACTTTTCCGCATATCATATTATTGTCTTTTACTTATTCCTCTTTATTCAATATAAATTCTTTGATTATCAGTAACCCGTGTTCATCCTAAAAATAGCTTTGGTCAAATGATCTAATTCTTTGGTTAAACAGTAGCATTCGCTAAACAAAGATGTTCTCAAGAGTAAGTATGCATGATTTTGTAAAAAATATAGTACAAACATATAATTTAAAATAGTTTAGATGAACTGACGATCATGACGCGGTTCGAGACATTGCAACCTATCCTACTACGGAATTTTGAGGGTCCTCCTCTAAATTATGCCCCAGTTTGATGGTTGACGCTTCTGGCTGTTGCACATGCGGCGATCGGCTGAACTTGCTTCGGAATTTTGAGGGTCCTCCTCTAAATTATGCCCCAGTTTGATGGTTGACGCTTCTGGCTGTTGCACATGCGGCGATCGGCTGAACTTGCTTCGGAATTTTGAGGGTCCTCCTCAAAATTCTGCCCCAGTTTCCAATTGCGGGGAAAAATAAATTTTTTATTGAATTGTGACCGGAACCCATAGGACTGTCTACGTATCCCTTCTTAAACGGGAATCAAGTCGAGCGTAGTTCAGTTTACATCATTGATAAAGGCATAAAGGATTACACATAATAGCGTTTGACCGCATCTGAAATGATTGGCTTTGGCCAGACTTCTCCGTCCAATTCTACAAGTATAATTGCTCCTCCTGTTAGTAGTCGGTGAACCATATACAGACCTTGCCAGTTTGGAGAGAACTTCCCTTTAGCTTCCTCTTGATGAAGAAAGATTTTCTTTAACACCAGCTGCCCGGGTACAAACTGTCTCGGTTTGACTCTTTTGTTAAAAGCTCGGGTTATTCTATTCTTATAAAGTTGACCATGACATACTGCATTTATCCTTTTCCCGTCTATGAGGGCTAGTTGCTCATAACGACTCTTTACCCACTCTGAATCGCTGAGATCATCTTATTGTATGATTCTTAGGGAAGGAATTTCTACCTCAGCGGGAATCACGGTTTCTGTACCATAAACCAGCATGTAAGGGGTTGCCCCGGTCGATGTGCGGACTGTGGTGCGATAGCCTAGTAGGGAAAATGATAACTTCTCATGCCTTTGCTTGTGCTTTTCTATAATCTTCCTTAATATCCTCTTGATGTTTTTTTTGGCGGCTTCCACAACTCAGTTCATCTGAGGTCTATAGGCTGTGGAATTCTTGTGCTTGATTTTGAAGGTCTCGCACATAGCCTTCATCAGGTTACTGTTGAGATTGGAACCGTTCGTCGGTGATAATTGATTATGGAACTCCGAACCGACAAAAAATACGGTCGTGGACAAAGTCTGTCACAACTTTCTTAGTCACTGCTCCGTAGGATGCTGCTTCGACCCATTTAGTGAAGTAATCAATTGCTCGTAGGATGAACCTATGCCCGTTGGAGGCGGTAGGCTCGATTGGTCCAATGACGTCCATTCCCCAGGCGGCAAATGGCCACGGTGAGCTTGTTACATTGAGCTCATTTGGAGATACCTTTATCATGTCTGCTTGTACCTGACATCGATAGCATTTCTGGACATACTGGATGCAGTACGTCTCCATGGTCATCCAGAAATAACCGGCTCTGAGTATCCTCTTAGCCAAAACAAAGTCGTTCATATGTGGGCCACAGGTGCTAGCATGTATCTCCTCTAGTAGTTTGGATTCTTGCTTTGCATCAACACATCTTAATAATCTCAGGTCGGGAGTCCTCCTGTACAGGATTCCTCCGCTATGAAAGAAACTGTTGGATAATCTCCGAAGCGTGCGTTTCTGAGCATGATTTGCAAGCTCTGGGTATTCTCCCTTTGATAGATACTCCTTGACCTCGTGGAACCATGGCTTTCCGTCTGCCTCTTCTACAACATGGGTACAGTATGCCGGCTGGCTATGGATCTTCACTGGAATAGGGTCAATGAAGTTCTTATCTGGATGCTGTATCATAGATGATAGAGTGGCCAACACATCGGCGAACTCGTTCTGAATTCTGGGAATGTGTCAAAATTCTGTCTTGGTAAACCTCTTTCTTAATTCCTGCACGTGGTGCAGATACGACAGTATCTTGGAATTCTTAGTAGCCCATTCTCCTTTTACTTTGTGTATGAGCAAGTCGGAATCGCCAATCACTAACAACTCTTGGACGTTTATGTCAATGGCCATGTTGAGACCTAAGATGTAGGCTTCATATTCCGCTATATTGTTGGTGCAAGGGAATCTGAGTTTAGCAGATACCGGATAATGTTGACCAATTTCCGATATCAAGACAGGTCCAATGCTGACTCCTTTGAAATTCGCTGCTCCATCGAAGAACATTCTCCAACCGTCATAAGATTCTGCAATATCTTCTCCTATGAATGATACCTCTTCATCAGGAAAATACATTTTCAAGGGTTCGTATTCTCCATCCACAGGGTTCTCAACAAGATGGTCTGCCAATGCTTGTCCCTTGACCGCTTTCTAAGCACATAGACAATGTGGAACTCACTCAGCAGGATTTGCCACTTGGCTAGCTTTCCAGTAGGCATGGGCTTCTGAAAGATGTACTTCAAAGGATCCATCCTTGATATGAGGTATGTTGTGTAGGCACAGAAGTAATGCCTAAGTTTTTGTGCTACCCAGGTTAGAGTACAACATTTATGTTCCAGCAGAGAATACTGTGCCTCGTACGGAGTGATCTTCTTCCTCAGAGAATAAATAACATGCTCTTTTCTTCCTGTATCGTTGTGCTGCCCTAGAACACAACCAAAAGCTCCATCAAGTACTGCGAGGTCGAGTAGTAAAGGTCTACCTAGATCAGGCGGTACCAATACCGGCGGTGTTGACAAGTACCCCTTAATTCTGTTGAAGGCCTTTTGACAATCCTCGGTTCATTTGGTCACAACATCCTTCTTTAACATCTTGAAGATCGTCTCACATATAACTGTGGACTGGGCTATGAATCGGCTGATGTAGTTGAGACATCCCAGGAAACTCATCACATCTTTCTTGTTCTTTGGCGGTGGTAACTCTTGGATGGCTTTGACTTTTGACGGATCCAATTCTATCCCTCGATGACTGACAATGAACCCGAGCAATTTACCAGCAGGAACCCCGAATGCAGATTTCGCGGGGTTTAGTTTCAGATTGTATTTTCGCAACCTATTGAAGAACTTCCTCAGATCTTCTATGTGGTCGGTAGCTTTCTTGGACTTGATAATAACATCATCCACATATACCTCGATCTCCTTGTGTATCATATCATGGAAGATGGTGGTCATAGCTCTCATATAAGTGGCCCCAACATTCTTCAGGCCGAATGGCATCATCTTGTAACAGTATACTCCCCACGGTGTAATGAAAGCCGTATTCTCAGCATCTTCCTCATCCATCAAGATCTGATGGTAACCAGCGAAACAATCCACGAATGACTGTTGTTCATGCTTGGCGCAGTTTTCAATTAGGATGTGTATATTCGGCAGAGGGAAATCATCTTTCGGACTGGCTCGGTTGAGATCCTGGTAGTCGACACAGACTCTGAGCTTCCCACCTTTCTTTGGCACTGGCACGATGATGGCTAACCAGGTCGGATACTCCACTACCCTGAGAACCTTGGCGTTGATTTGTATGGTGACTTCTTCCTTGATGCTCAAACTCATGTCAGGCTTGAACTTCCTAAGCTTTTGTTTTACCGGTGGGCACACTGGATTGGTCGGTAATTTGTGAGCAACAATGGATGTACTCAGACAAGTCATGTCATCATACGACCATGCGAATATGTCCTCATACTCCTTTAGAAATTATGTGTATTCCTTCTTCTCTTACGGTGACAAATGAATGCTGATGCGAGTTTCCTTGACATTTTCTGAATCTCCCAGGTTGATAATCTCGGTCTCGTCCATGTTGGACTTAGGTCTGTTCTCAAAATTCTCGACTTCTTTGACAACTTCATCAGGTATATCATCTTCTTTTTCTTCTGAATCAACGTCCGTATGTTGCGTTGACTCGTTGCATGTCACAGTCATCGGTTCATTAAGACAAGTAATAGTAATGCTGTATAAATAAGGTAATGAGAGAAAAATGATAGTAATAAATATTATTTCATAAAAACATAAAAGTGCTTTTTATAAATTGAACAAATGTTTTGAACATTGAAGCTCTTATTGCAGAAATGAGAATGCGGAAAAGGAAATAATTTAGTAAAAAACAACGAACAATGCTTGTTTAGCCTTGCTACCCCGAGGCTCGTCATGCCCTGGCTGTTCTGATAGTCCAGTTCTTGAGGGATGCTCCTCTTCTCACGGACTGGATGGAAGGGCCTTCCTTCCCCTCATCCTCAAAGAGGACGCAACAGTCCATGTCATCATCTTCCAGAAATAAGTTCTTTAGTGCTGCCAGTGCTTCTTCTTCCTCTGACCCCCATATAACATCGACCTGCTGAAAGGTTTGTTCTTTAGTCGTTGTACTCTTGCCAAGTATATTCGTATCCCAGACCGAAGGTTGTGCCATGGCCCTTGATCTTTATAGGTTTGGAGATTCGTTGGAGATTTTTGCCGAGTCCGTTTTTATTCCTTTTCATGCATCAGTCGTTAAACTAGACGTATTTAAGTGAGTATGAATGCAACCCTAAAACATGGTATCTAATGCACAGAGACACAGAATGATGCAGAATCAGAAGCTTAAACAGGATCTCTAAATGCACAGATATTGCAGTGTTTAAACATGATTCAGGATATGTAAAAAAAGTGACAAGTTTATTAGTGTTGTTTATCGTAAAACATGATCTCTAAGTGTACATGGCAGCGTGGAACATGATTGTAGGAATACCATTTATTAGCAGGATTTTCTAAATGATATGATAGTATAATGAACATGCTGAAACAGTGGACATGGACCTAAGAGGCATGATTTCTAATGCATGATCTTGATCATATGATTCCTAAGCATGATTTCTATTGCGCAGATAGGGAATAAAGCCTAATAACATGGTTTCTACCCTATAATAGTTAGATCATGCATAGTTACCCCTTTCCCTTTTCACTATCCACCCCAAGAGTTATTTACAATAATTATTACAGACCATTATGCATAAATTACATAACTGAAATAAGAAAAGAAGAATTTACACTATAGGGAGCCTACTGATAGGCCCAAAGTCTCCAGAATTTCTCAATGCCACTGGTGTTCACAGCCTTTCATATAATCCAGGTGTGTCAGAGTTCCCTAAGGATCTCAAGGGATCCCGGGCAGTTCTCACACCCATATTTTCATAACCATATTGAGTAAGTGCAGTATGGAAGGGACATCTTTAATGCATCAGAGTTCAGAGGGATCTCATAGGGATCCCAAAGCAGTCACACATTAGAGGGGCAAAACCTAGACTTTTAAGAATATAGTGAGAGTGCTTGACATAGTTTTGAAAAGGTTGAGTGGGAAAGCAATTTCTGAAAATAGTTTGTTTGAAATAAGTTTGCAGAACAGTAAGAGAGTTGCTGAGAGAAAAACAGTTTTGAAAGGAAAGAGAAGAGGGCAACCAGTACCAAACAACACACATAGTATAGAAAACACCTAACAATCACAAACAGGGAGAAGGGGCTGGGGACAAAGAGATAACACATGAATATGTCCACATAGGCAGACTTGTACACAAATTATAGTTAGAGAAATCCTTAAGGTATTACAGACTTGTACAGAACCTGAGTAACCACATAAATGGTTTGGTCACAAGGGTGTTCATGCCAGGAACTTAACAGAATCAGATTGAGGGGTGCTAAAGGAAGTAACATGCTGGATCAAAGGGAAAGGGTACATGAATCATACTAACTAAGGCACAAAGTAGACATGCTAATTACAAGGCATACAACAAGACCACAAATAAAAAAAGTAGGAATAAGATGAATTGCTATACAGAAAGAGACATGTTGTTTTGAGGCTTTTAAAACTAAACTGAAGACATACCTGTTAAGAGAGAAATAACCAAAAAGTGAAGAACCAATAGAGTATACAATACTCAGTCTTGGCTTGTAGCCGACAATTAAGAGAGAAATAATCACAGAGTGAAGAGCAATAGAGTATACAATACTCAGTCTTGGCTTGCAGCCGACTGAGAGTAGCAAAGAACCAATAAGAAGAGCAAGAGAGAGTATGAGTGAGTGTGTGTAAGAGGGTTCAGAACAATACTTGTTCGTGTCCTATGCTAAGGAGAGAATGGAGTATTTATAGTTTTGAAAACGAGTAGAGAATATGATAACAAGTACTAGTTTAACACAATTATAGAAATAATCACAATCAGAATCCAATCAATGCAAGTACTCCCTTTAATTAGGGAGTCACAGTTCAAACGGATACCACATGGATAATTAAGGAAAGAGAATCAATTGAAAAGCTGATTTAATCATAATAGGAGTAGAAAAAGTATGTGGCATGCAATTAGGACTAAATACAAAATGTATCAAGTAAGGAAAGTGTATAAAAGTAATTGACATCATATTCATACATAAAATAAGGCAGAAAATAATTCTGAAAATCAGTAGGAGATTCCTCGAAATCACAGGGAATGAATTATCCATTAGGCAAATGTCACACAAGTAAGAAAATACGCAAAATCAGTAAAGAGTTCTAAGGAAAATCATAGAATCACAGTTATAAGGAAAATACCTAAAATCAGTAAAGGGTATTATGTAAAAAATCAATAAATAACTAATCAGACCTATTAAACGATAAATAGCGCATGTTGAACAAAAAATCAGAAAAACCCTAAGCAAATAAATAAAGGAACAGTGAGAATCAGAAACCTTAACAACGATTAGAGCGAGAAGAACAAGAATACATAGAACATACATGAAAGCATAGAATGTTCATGAGAAACATGTACACATACAGATTAATCGAGCCTATTATCAGAGACAACCTCAAAATTAGGGCTTTTAGCATAATAAATCAGATATCAATAAAAATCATAAGAGAATCGTTCAAACACAATAGAAAACACTTAAAATCAGAAGAAGAATCGTTTTTGAAAGGGGTTAAGAAACCCTAGTTTTGAAAGTGAAGAAATCGTTTAAAAATAGGGAGATTTTTTGAAGAAAAAATGTAGAAACCTCATAACATACATAGATCCGTTATAGATCTAAAGAAATTGGAGGGTTCGAGGTTAGGGTTTCCAAAAGAACCCAGAAAAGAAGAAGAAAACTCAGAGATATTACCGGTCTTTGGCCGGAAAGTGATAGATCTTACTCGACCGGCCATAGATGGACGGAAAAATGGCATGAGAGTTGAACCGCCTCTGGTTCACTTGAGAGCCTCGAACGGTGACAAAAGTGCAAAGGGGGGAGCCATAAGGCTGGTAGGAGGTGAGACCTCCATGGTTTCCGGCAAAGAGGTGGCCAGAGAAGGGAGCATAGGGGCTCAGTAGGTGAAGCGTTTAGAGAGAGAGATGAGAGAACTCAGAGAGACGACTGAGTGAAAATGAGAGGCGGAAATGAGAGATGGGGAGGGGGAGGGGGGTAGTTGTGTAGGTTTAATTTAGGTAAGGGGGGAATCTGGACCGTTGATTTGAATTAATCAACGGTTCAGATTAATAGGTGCTTGGGCCAGGTAGGATTTTAGGTGTGGGCTGGGTTAATTAATTTGGTCAGGGGTCCGATTTTAATTAGGCTAAAATTTAAATAATAGTGGCTTACTATTAAATACCCAATTAAAATAGATATATAATTTATACAAATAGCTAATAATTATAAAAATGAAATTGATGTTTAAAAAAATAAAATTAAAATGATTAATTAGTATTTAAAATATAAAATGGCTAGTTATTGAGTAAAAATAGCATAAAACATATGATTAGGCTGTAATTGCAAAGTCATTGCAATTATAGTCAAAGCGTGCCAATTTGGCTAGTTGTGAAATAATTTGATTTTAACAGGACCAAAAATAATATATTAAGTCATGAAATGCTTAAAATTATTTGTAATGCAATTTTATAATTAATTATTAGGAATAAGATATTGGATAAATTAAAAATAAATTAATACAAATATGGTAAAATTATGGAAAAATACCAATTGTTATGAAAACCTGATTTTGAAGGTATATATGCAAATTAAAATAATTTGAGAAAAAATTGGATATCAACAGCTCCTAAGTCTAAAATCACCATAAGGAGCTTTTGGAACTATCAAAACTTCATTCCGAAGTCGCCTACACAAAAGTAACTCTTTCAACTTAAAGCTCCAACTAAGGGACTACATGTCCCATTCAACTCTGAAACTCACCCGAAACAAAAACCAAACACCCCCGACAAGTAACATAACCACAATATAACATAGAGGAGGCAATAAATATCTGATCGAGGCTAAAATACTCAAAACAAGCGGCAGAGTCGTTACAATCTCCCATAGGCGTGGACACATATACAAGAACACTCAAAGAATCACGAGGCAAAACTAGATATGAAGAAAAATAAGATGACACATATGAATAAGTAGAGTCCGGAACAAATTGAACTAAGCCATCTCTATAAGAATTGGAACAATTACTGTGATGATAGCGTCAGATGACTTAGCCTTAGGTGTAGCTAGAAAATCATAAAAATAGGGCTGGGCCCAACCACTCTGACCTGCGCCTCTCGGACGCCCTTTAACTGGATGACCTCTACCTCTAGTAGCCTGACCCCCGCCTCTAGCTGGCTAAGCGGGCGGTGGAGAAACCGGGGCCGGAACAATGGCACGAGAACCCTGCTGTGGCATGCCGCCCAAGGACCTAGGGTAAAATCTCGCGACGCGCCTCAGATCTCCACAAGTATAACAAGTCCTCGTCTACTGTAACTGCTTACTCTGGAACTGGCCTTGTCGACCTGGATAGCAACCCTAATAACTCTAGATCGGAGGTGCACTAATAGGAGCTGAATGTGCACTGTAGGCAGCTGCTCGGGATGAAACCTATTAGAACCACGACTACCCGAAGCACCGTAGAATGCCTGAAGCGCTGACTGAATCAGCCTGGGAGGTTGGTCCCTACCAAATGAATCCCTGCCTCCAGATGAGGCACCACTAAAACCATCAAAATGGCGATGCCTCTTCTCAGATACCGCCTCCCTATCTTGACCATGAACCATCTTGATCCATCTAGCAATCTCTACGCCACTTCTAAAAAGAAATATCATCACCGATCTCCTTGGCCATCCGTAGCCTGATACTAGAAGTAAGTCCATCAATGAATCTCCTCACTCTCTCCCTCTCATGTAGGGAGTAAGATAACCGCTTGGCGAGCTAAGTCCAAAAATTGAGTCTCGTACTGGGTAACACTTATGCTAACCCGTTGAAGGCGCTCGAACTGCCTGTAGTACTCCTCTCTTAGAGTATAAGGAATAAACTTCGCCAGAAAAAGATGTGAAAACTGATCCCAAGTGAGGGGTGGCAAACTTGCTGATTTACCACGCTCATAATCCTGCCACAACTTCTTGGCAGAACCGGTCATCAGAAGCACTGCAAAGTCTACTCCATCGGACTCAACAATACCCATGTTGCGCAACACCTCGTAGCCACGGTCAAAACAATCTCGTGGGTCCTCAAAAGGTGCACCACTGAAGTGAATAGGGAAGAGCATTGTGAACTTTTCCAACCTAATCAATCCCTTAGAAAACATCGCGGGCCTCTCACCGATATGCGTAGCAACAATAAGCTGAACTACCCCCACTACTGGAGTGTGATATATGGGATCCATCTGATACGGAGTGTGAGTAGCGGGAGTTTGTGCTCCTCCCCTAGCGTGAGAGATAGCTGGTGCCACCGAAATTGTAGCGGTCCGAGCCACGCTCTCCATGAGTCCCACTAAGCAAACTAGAGTGTCCTGAAGCACGAGAGTGGCTATAAATCCCACGAGGACTGGAGCGGGTCAGATTGGTGTGGTATGAGCTAGGATCTCCTCTTCATGATCAATCTGAGGCTCCACGACGGGTGTTGCTGCACGTGCTTTAGGCTGAGCTCTGCCTCTGCCTCGGCCCCAGCCCCTATCCCTAGTAGTGGCTGCAACAGAGGGTTGTGGCTCGTGCTCGGCTGTAGATGTTGTGTGTGTTCTCACCATCTGCAAGAGAATAAGAATGGAAAGATTCAAACATCAATGATAGAATAAAATTGCACGATAGGGAAAGAAAGCAGTGAAATTTTCCTAAAGCTCCATAGCCTCTAGAAGATAAGTACGTACGTCTCCGTACCGATGTTCCAGAATCTACTAAGCTTTCTCATGACTCGTGAGACCGAAGCATCCTAGTGCTCCAGTACTAACTTGTCACGACCCGGAATCCCACCTTCAGGCCCGTGACGGTGCCTAACATTTCACTTGCTAGGCAAGCCAACGTTAGCTAGATTATTTAACCAATTTTAACAATTCAAAATGAAAAGTTATTATAAATAAACCGAAATAGTCTAAAATGGCATAATAATAAAAACATGAACATCTCCCTGAATCTGGAGTCACGAAGACATGAGTAACTAGAGTACTAAATATATGGTCTGAAACAAAGAACAACTGTCTGAGACTAGGTATACAGTAAAATGGAGAAAGAAGGGGACTTCAAGGCTGCAGACACCGTGCATCTATACCACAAGTCTCCAAATGTGGTTGAATCCGAGTAGACCCCCACTAGATGCCGCTGGGACCAACACCAATATTTGCACAGGAAGTGCAGAAGTGTAGTTGAGTACAACCGATCTAATACACTCTATAAGTGTCGAGCCTAACCTCGACGAGGAAGTGACGAGGCTATGACAAGACACCTACGTAAAATCCTGTACAAAAACTAACAAGTAGAACAATAAATTATTAATTGGAAGGGGACATGTGAAAGGGAAAATATCATAAGAACGACAAATACGAAATCACCAAATAACATCTTTCGAAATAAGATTCAGTATAGCCAAGTAAATTCCCAATGCGGGAATCAAATAAGGCAATAAAATAAAGATGGCACCGCATCACCCTTCGTACTTTTACTCTCGTCTTCACTATGTAATATCATAAATAAAATGGTAGAACATCACCCTTCGTGCTTTTACCCTCTGACACGGAATCACCCTTCATGATTTAATCCTCACAATCTCTCAATATATGATAATGAATGCAAATAAGGTACGACAACACCCTTCGCACTTTCCACTCTTCCTCACCAAGCAACAATACAAATCCGAATAACAAATACAGGTGGGAAGCAATTTCACCTCAATCATAGTACCAAGATAACAAACTCAACTTTCAAAATTCCCATCATATTCAGACGCCCCTAAATAATACCAGTAGCACGAATCCTAAGCTACAACCAGTTTTTCATTAAATAGGCATGATAGTCTTCAACTGCAAAAAAGGTGTCGACCGGTTACCCCCCCGTAATTGACCCTTAAGCTCGGGGGAATCGGAAACTATTGTATCTTTTCTAAAACGGTACTCTCCCTTGATTTCCACAATAATGTTTGCTTATGAAACCTTTTTTCACGTGGTTCTAGTCTCTTTTCGATTGTTTAAAATATGAGGCGAATAATTAAAAAATAATAATATAACCTAAGCATGGAGAACTTAATCAATAAAACAATATAATACAAATGAACATTTCCACCCGCATGCCTTAAAAAAATGTCAATGCATATATATCGTCACCTTACATCTACACCGTACCCACACATA
Source organism: Nicotiana undulata (assembly GCA_005239495.1). Classification (NCBI taxonomy): domain Eukaryota; kingdom Viridiplantae; phylum Streptophyta; class Magnoliopsida; order Solanales; family Solanaceae; genus Nicotiana; species Nicotiana undulata. The sequence continues at coordinate 99,597 of ML243748.1, forward strand.
ATACACGTAGCAAATAGACCATCAAGTCCTAATCTCTCAATCCAACGTTAACCACGATACATACCTCACTATGTAACTAAATCAAGGCACAAACATGGCTTTTACTCTAGAACTAGCCCCCAAACTAATCAAACCTAACCAAATATAGTTCTTTTTTTTAAAACCAAATATAGTTCAAATAATTAAAAATAGGCTTTAGAACCTATCCACGAGTGAAAAAAATTCAATCTTTAATGATTTTGAAAAAATTCAACAAAAGTTAAACCTGAGCCCGTGTCACGACCCGAAATACCACCTTCAGGCCTTGATGACGCTTAACGTTGCTTCCGCTAGAGAAGCCAACGTGATAACCGAATTGATTTATTAACAAGTGGAAATAATAAACACTGACTAGATAATTGTGATAAATTGTGGAAGCTTAACAATATCTAAATAACAATAGCCGATAACGAAGAAATCCCTTTAAGTACAAAACCCAGAAATGGAGTCACAATCTCACGAACCAGTCTAAGATTTAGCTAAAGACAACAGTTTGAAATAAAATGATATATCTGTCTGGAAATACGTAGATGAGAGAATGAAAGATGAACAGTGACGCCAAGATCCACGGACGCCTGCGGAACTACCTCAGTGTCGTCTGAAATGGACTGAAGGATACTCCCTCTAACGATGTCCACCGGGTCCAGCTGCGTAATCTGCACAATGTAAAGAAGTGCAGGTGTAGCATTAGTTCAATCGACCCCATGTACTGAGTAAGTGCCGAGCCTAACCTCGGCGAAGTAGTGACGAGGCTAGACACGACAACAACAATTTACCTGTACAGTTCTATAATATCTACCAAAGAAAATGGCAAGAAATAAGTAGTTAAGCATGGTAATACGGGGACAAGTAATGGAGTAACAAGTGAGAAGAAACTAGGAATAGCTGAACAAACAATAATGCAAAAGAATCAAGTCAACAAGACATAATAACTCAAACAAGAATGTACACGGCATCACCCTTCGTGTTTTTACTCTCATCCTCACAATGCAAAGTATAAATGAAAGCAATATAAATAATGGCACGACATCACCCTTCATGCTTTTACTCTCGTCCTCACAATGCAATGTATAAATGAAAGCAATATAAATAATGGCACGGCATCACCCTTCGTGCTTTTACTCTCGTCCTCACAATGCAATGTATAAATGAAAACAATATAAATAATGGCACGACATCACCCTTCGTGCTTTTACTTTCGTCCTCACAATGCAATGTATAAATAAAAGCAATATAAATAAAGGAACGGCATCACCCTTCGTGCTTTTACTCTCTTCTTCAACATGCAATGTATGAAATAAATGAGATGAATACACGGCATCACCCTTCGTGCTTTACATTGTTCCTCACCCAAATCAACAACAAATGACAACTTGGAAAGGAATTTAACAACATGGAATACAATTCAAAACCACCCAGCAAGGGGAAAACATCAACCAATATAATAACAATGCCCGGCAAGGGACCCATCTATAACCAATCTCTTTCAAGTATATAACGTAATGAATTGAGTCCTCGACTGAAATATCATATCACAAGTATTTAACGGATAATCTCAGCAATTCAACAACTTTCCAAAGGAAACTACTTCAAAACACAATAAACATCGGAATAATAACAGGTAATTCACCAAATTAGACTCACGGGCATGCTTGAATAACAATGCATAGGTACTCGTCACCTCACCTATACATTGAACATGATAATACAAGTAGCACATATGACTCAACCCCTATTCCGTCACTAAAGTTAGGCCAAAAACTTACCTCGGCTCCAAAAATGCAAATCAAGCCTCTAGCACTGCTTTCCCTCTAGAATCCAACTCCGAAACGATAGTATCTAAGCATAATCGACTCAATAATATTAATAATGACTCAATAATTCAATCCCAATGTCTAATTATACATTTCCCATCATTCTTCCAAAAATACTAAAATTCGACCCCGGGGCCGCTCGGTCCAAACACGAGGTTCGGACCAAAACCCGATCACCCTTTCCCCCACGAGCCCGAATATAGATTTTGTTTTGAAATCTGACCCCATAACGAGGTTGAATTCCCAAAAATTCCAAAAGCCCTAACTCTACCCAAAACCCCTAATTTCTACCCTTAAGCTCATGTTTTTAAGCCTAGAATCTAGTGATTTTTGATGAAAATAGAAGAAGATAGAGCTAAGTTTATTTACCTATGAAGCTATGTAGGAGAATCTCTTCAAAATCGCCTATGGGGTGTGGGGAAGAAGAAGGGTTATGAAAATGTGGTGAAAATCCCGTAATGAAGTCTATTTTTTGACACTTAAAATCACTGGGCAAAAAATACACCATTCGTTCGCGACCCCTTGGCCGCGTTCGCACATTGTTAGCAAGATTGGCCTATGCGTTCGCGTGCCAGGGGTCACGGTCGCACCGGCATGGCACTACCCAGCCCCCAGGTCCCCCTCACACCCTATGCGTTCGCACCCCTTAACCCCGCGTTCGCACAGCTTTGCCTATCCTACCCTCCGCGTTCGCACCCAATGTCGTGCGTTCGCATAGCTCTGCCTAACATACCCTCCGCGTTCGCACCCAATGTGGTGCGTTCGCATAGAGCAATTTGGACCCTGACCCCAGACCCCACTTTTACCCTGTGCGTTCGCACCCCCTTGAGTGCGTTCGCATAGGGTAATTTAACTGGACACCAGAAACCAGCAATTACATAAGATTTTTCAACCTTTTAGCACCCCGACACCTACCCGAAAATCACCCGAGCCCTCGGGGCTCAAAACCAAGTACACACACGACTTCAAAATCATCCTATGGACTTATTCAAGTAATTAAACCACCTAAATAACATCAAAGACAATGAATTAAACTCCAAAATTCATAGAATTTTTCTCAAACTTCATAAACTATCAAATTTTTCCATTTTTTATCCGAAACACGTCAAACCAAGTCCGTTTCTTACAAAATTTTACAAATAACTCATATAATATATATTGAACATGTTCCAGGCTCCGGAACCATAATACGGGCCCGGTAACACGGTTTTCACATCAAAATTCATTTTCAAAAGTCTTTATTATTTTCAGAAAACAATTGTCTTTAAAAATTCATTTCTCGGACTTGGGACCTCGGAATTCGATTCCGGACATACGCCCAAGTCCCATATTTTCCTACAGGCCCTCCGGGACCGTCAAATCACAGGTCCGGGTCCTTTTACCAAAAATGTTGACCAAAGTCAACTTTATTCAATTAATTATCATAAATTCAACTGCTTAACATATTTCCAGATAAAGGCTTCTCGGCTACGCACCTGGGCTGCGCACGCACATCGAGGTGAGATTAACGGAGGCTTTCGGGGCCTCGAAACACAATTTTAGTTAAATTCTCATTCTCCACCTCTAAAACAAACGTTCGTCCTCGAACGGACATAGAAAAGTACCTGAATCGGGGAAAAGGTGGGGATATCAGCTCCGCATATCGGACTCGACTCCCAAGTAGCTGCCTCCGCAGGCTGACCTCTCCATTGAACACGAACCGAATGATTACTCTTCGATCTCAACCGTCACACCTGCCGATCTAATATGGCTACCGGCTCCTCCTCATAAGACAAATCCTGGTCCAACTGAACACTGCTGAAGTCAAGGACATGAGATGGGTCCGCAATATACCTCTGGAGCATAGATACGTGAAACGGCTGACAAACTAGGTGGCAAGGCAAGTCTGTAGGCCACCTCTCCTACCTTCTCCAAAATCTCAAATGGACCAATGTACCTAGGGCTCAACTTTCCCTTCTTCCAGAACCTCATCACGCTCTTCATGGGCGATACCCGAAGAAATACCCGGTCTCCTATCATAATTGCCAAATCTCGAACTCTGCGATCCGCATAACTCTTGTGCTTGGACTGGGCTGTACGAATTTTATCCTGAATAATCTTCACCTTGTCCAAGGCATCCTGGACTAACTCATAACCCAACAATCTAGCCTCTCCCGGCTCAAACTATCCGACTGGAGACCGACACTGTCTACCATACAACGCCTCATACGGAGCCATCTGAATGCTCAACTGATAGCTGTTGTTGTAGGCAAACTCCGCTAAAGGCAAGAACTGGTCCCATGAACGACCAAAATCAATGACACAAGCCCGCAACATATCCTCCAAAATTTGAATAGTACGCTCGGATTGTCCGTCCCTCTGAGGATGAAATGCTGTGCTCAAATCAATCTGTGTGCCCAACTTTCGCTGGAATACTCTCCAGAAATGGGAGGTAAACTGAGTACCTCGGTCTAATATAATGGATATGGGCACACCATGCAATCTAACAATATCTCTCATATAAATCTTTGCCAACTTCTCTACTGAATACGAAACTGATACTGGGATGAAGTGCGCTGACTTGGTCAGCCTATCCACAACGACCCATACTGCATCAAACATCCTCTGTGTCCGCGGGATGCCAACGACAAAGTCCATGGTGATACGCTCCCACTTTCACTCAGGAAACTGAATCTGCTGCATCAACCCACCGGGTCTCTGGTGCTCGTACTTAACCTGCTGACAGTTCAAGCATCGAGCTACATAAGCTACAATATCCTTCTTCATCCTCCGCCACCAATAATGTTGCTGCAAGTCCTGGTACATCTTCGCGCCGCCCGGATGGATGGAATACAGGGAACTATGGGCCTCCTGAAGAATCAACTCACGAATGCCATCAATATCAGGCACACAAATACGACCCTGCATCCTCAGAACTCCCTCATCATCCACTGTGACCTGCTTAGCACCCCCGTGCCGAACCGTATCTCTAAGAGTACATAGATAATGATCATCATACTGCCTGGCCCGAATACGATCATACAATGAAAATCGGGCCACGGTATGGGCCAACACACTACCAGTCTCAGAAACCTCCAATCTCACAAATCGGTTGGCTAAAGCCTGAACATCCAACGCAAGAGGTGGCTCCCCGACTGATAAATAAGCTAGACTGCCCATACTGACTGACTTCCGGCTCAAATCATCGGCTACCACATTGGCCTTCCCCGGATGATAAAGAATGGTAATATCATAATCCTTCAGCAATTCTAACCATCTCCACTGCCTCATGTTCAACTCCTTCTGTCTGAACTGATACTGCAAGCTCTTATGGTCCGTGAACACCTCACATGGCACCCCGTACAGATAGTGCCTCCAAATCTTCAATGCATGAACAATAGCTGCAAGGTCCAAATCATGAACTGGATAGTTCTTCTCATGAATCTTCAACTGACGAGAAGCATAGGCTATAACTTTGCCATCCTGCATAAACACTGCACCAAGCCCAACCCGTGAAGCATCACAATACACGGTATACGGTCCTGAACTTGTGGGCAAAACTAATACTGGCGCCGTGGTCAAGGCTGTCTTGAGCTTCTGAAAGCTCGCCTCACACTCATTAGACCACCTGAATTGAGCACTCTTCTGGGTCAACCTGGTCATCGGGGTTGCGATAGATGAAAAGCCCTCCACAAATCGGCGATAATAACCAGCTAAGCCCAAGAAGCTCCGAATCTGTGTAGCTGAAGTGGGCCTGGGCCAATCTCTAACTGCTGAAATCTTCTTGGGATCCACCATAATACCCTCTGATGAAACCACATGGCCTAGAAATGCAATCGAACCCAACCAAAACTCACACTTGGAGAATTTGGCATACGACTGACTGCCCCTCAGAGTCTGGAGGATGACTCTAAGGTGCTGCTCATGCTCCTCTCGGCTGCGAGAGTATATCAATATATCATCAATGAAAACAATAAAGAACGAGTCCAAATAAGGCCTGAACACTCGGTTCATCAACTCCATGAATGCAACAGGGGCATTTGTCAACCCAAATGAAATCACCAAGAACTCATAATACCCATAACGAGTGCGAAAGGTTGTCATAAGGACATCAGACGCCCTAATCTTCAGCTGATGGTAACCTGATCTCAAGTCTATCTTGGAAAACACTGTAGCACCCTGAAGCTGGTCAAATAGATCATCAATCCTCGGCAAAGGATACTTATTCTTAATAGTAACCTTATTCAGCTACTGGTAGTCAATACACATCCTCATTGAGCCGTCTTTCTTCTTAATAAACAACACTGGAGCGCCCCAAGGAGAATCACTAGGCCTAATGAAGCCTTTATCCAACAAATCCTGCAACTGCTCCTTCAATTCCTTCAACCCTGGCGGGGCCATACGATACGGCAGAGTAGAAATAGGCTGCATTTCCGGAGCCAACTCAATGCAAAACAAAATATCCCTGATGGGTGGCATACCCGGCAGGTCAGCAGGGAATACCTCCGGAAACTCACTAACCACGGGCACAGACTCCATAGTAGGAACCTCGACACTAGAATCACGAACATAGGCCAGATAGGCCAAACAACCCTTCTCGACCATGCGCCGAGCCTTCATATAAGAAATAACTCTACCAGAAGAATGACTAGGAGTCCCCCTCCACTCCAAATGAGGTACCCCTGGCAAGGCCAAGGTCACTGTCTTGGCATGACAGTCCAGAATAGCATAATAGGGGGATAACCAATCCATCCCCAATATAACATCAAAGTCAACCATATCAAGAAGCAAAAGATCAACCTGAGTCTCCAGACTACCAATAACTACTAAGCAAGCATGGTAGACTCAATCTACCACTATTGAATCACCCACCGGTGTAGACACACGCACAGCAGTACTCTGGAACTGGCCCTGTCAGCCCGAATAACCACCCTGAAAACTCTGAAGTGGCGGTGCACTGATAGGTGTTGATGGTGCACTAATATGAGCTAGCGGTGCACTGTGAGATACCTGATGTGCCGACTAATAGGGTCTGGGAGGATGACCTCTGCCGAAAGAATCCCTCCCTCCATATGAGGCTCCACTGGATCGACTGAAGTGACAGGGCCTCTTGTCATCCCCCTAACCACCACCCTGTGACAAAATCATCTCAATCCTCCTGGCCACATTGGTCGCATCCTGGAACGAAATATCAGTACCTGACTCCCTGGCCATCTGAAGTCTGATGGGATGAGCTAAACCCTCAATAAATATCCACACTCTCTCACGATCAGTGGGAAGTATCATAAGTGCATTCCTGGCTAGAGTGATGAACCTGGTCTCGTACTGTGTGACAGACATAGATCCCTGTTGAAGGCGCTAAAACTGCCTCCGAAGATCCTCCCTCTGAGTAACTGGAAGGAACTTCCCCAAGAATAACTCAGAGAACTGAGCCCAAGTCAAAGGTGCTGACCCAGCTGGCCTGGTCAAGCATTAGTCGCTCCACCAAGTCTTGGCAGAACCCGAAAGACAAAAAGTAGCAAAATCTACTCCATTGGACTCTACTATGCCCATGTTTCGAAGAACCTTAAGACAGCTGTCCAAATAATCCTGGGGATCCTCTGATGGTTCACCAGTAAAAGTAGTAGGGAATAACTTGGTGAATCTATCCAATCTCCATAAGGCATCTGCTGACATAGCTGCTCCCTCAACTGCTGGTGCCACAATACCCGGATGAGCTACTCCGGCTGTCTGAGGTGCCGGAGTCTTAAACTGAGGATCTAGCTGCTCTGGTGTGCGAGTAGCAGGATTCTGGGTCCCTCCCCCATCCTGAGAACCAGCTGGTGCAGTAGGAAGAAGACCGGCTTGAGCCACACTCTCCATGAGTCCCACCAAGCGGACTAGAGCGTCCTGAAGCACTAGGGTGGCAATGAACCCCTCTGGGACCTGAGCTGGTCCGACTGGAACCGTCTGAGCAGGAACCTCACCGGCATAGTCTATCTGTGGGTCATCTACTCGAGCTGCTGCTCTAGCTCTGTCTCGGCCTCTAGGAGGGCCTCGGCCTCGGCCCCTCGTAGGAGCTGCAATAGGAGGATCAAGCTGCTGATCGGTCGATGAGGAAGCATGTGTTCTCGCCATCTACGAGAGAGTAAAATAGAGACTCAATTAGTATTTAGAATTCTAATGGCACGACAGAGAATGAAGGATATGATGTTATTCCTAACTTTGCAGCCTCTAGGGGATAAGTACAGACGTCTCCGTACCGATCCCTCAGACTCTACCAAGTTTTTCCATGAGTTGTGAGACCTAAGCAACCTAGTGCTCTGATACCAACTTGTCACGACCCGAAATCCCACCTTCAGGTCGTGATGGCGCCTAACGTTGCACCCGCTAGACAATCTAACGTGTTAACCATATTAATTTATTAACAAGTGGAAGTAATAAACACTGCCTAGATAATTGTGATAAATTTCGGAAGCTTAACAAATCTAAATAACAATAGCCGATAACAAGAAATCCCTTTAAGTACAAAACCAAGAAATGGAGTCACAATCTCACGAACCAGTCTAAGATTTAGTTAAAGACAACAGTTTGAAATAAAATGATATATATGTCTGGAAATACGTAGATGACAGAATGAAAGATGGACAGTGACGCCGAGATCCACGGACGCCTGCGGAACTACCTCGGTGTCGTCTGAAATGGACTGAAGGATACTCCCTCTAACGATGTCCCCCGGGTCCGGCTGCGTAATCTGCACAACATAAAGATGTGCAGGTGTAGCATCAGTACAACCGACCCCATGTACTGAGTAAGTGCAGAGCCTAACCTCGGCGAAGTAGTGACGAGGCTAGACACGACAACATCAATTTACCTTTACAGTTCTATAATATCTACCAAAGAAAATGGCAAGAAATAAGCAGTTAAGCATGGTAATATAGGGACAAGTAATGGAGTAAAAAGTGAGAAAAGACTAGGAATAATTGAACAAACAATAATGCAAAAGAATCAAGTCAACAAGACATAATAACTCAAACAAGAATGTACACGGCATCACCCTTCGTGCTTTTACTCTCATCCTCACAATGCAATGTATAAATGAAAGCAATATAAATAATGGCACGACATCACCCTTCGTGCTTTTACTCTCGTCCTCACAATGCAATGTATAAATGAAAGTAATATAAATAATGGCACGCCATCACCCTTCGTGCTTTTACTCTCGTCCTCACAATGCAATGTATAAATGAAGCAATATAAATAATGGCACGGCATCACCCTTCGTGCTTTTACTCTCTTCCTCACCATGCAATGTATAAATGAAAGCAATATAAATAATGGCACGACATCACCCTTCGTGCTTTTACTCTCTTCCTCACCATGCAATGTATGAAATGAATGAGATGAATACACGGCATCACCCTTCGTGATTTACACTCTTCCTCACCCAAATTAACAACAAATGACAACTTGGCAAGGTATTCAACAACATGGAATACAATTCAAAACCACCCAGCAAGGGGAAAACATGAACCAATATAATAACAATGCCCGACAAGGGACCCATCTATAACCAATCTCTTTCAAGTATATAACGTAATGAATTGAGTCCTCGACTGAAATATCATATCACAAGTACTTAACGGATAATCTCAGCAATTCAACAACTTTCCAAAGGAAACTACTTCAAAACACAATAAACATCAAAATAATAACAGGTAATTCACCAAATTAAACTCACGGGCATGCTTGAAAAACAACGCATAGGTACTCGTCACCTCACCTATACATTGAACATGATAATACAAGTAGCACATATGACTCAACCCCTATTCCCTCACTAAAGTTAGGCCAAACACCTACCTCGGCTCCAAAAATACAAATCAAGCCTCTAGCACTGCTTTTCCTCTCGAATCCAACTCCGAAACGATAGTATCTAAGCATAATCGACTCAATAATATTAATAATGACTCAATAATTCAATCCCAAAGTCTAATTAAACATTTTTCATCATTCTGCCAAAAATACCAAAATTTGACCCCGGGCCAGCTCGGTCCAAACACGAGGTTCAGACAAAAACCCGATCACCTATTCTCCCACGAGCCCGAATATACAATTTGTTTTGAAATCCGACCCCAAAACGAGGTTGAATTCCCAAAAATTCCAAAAGCCCTAACTTTACCCAAAACCCCCAATTTCTACCCTTAATCTCATGTTTTTAGGCCTAGAATCTAGTGATTTTCGATGAAAATGGAAGAAGATAGAGATAAGTTTATTTACCAATGAAGCTATGGAGGAGAAGCTCTTAAAAATTGCCTATGGGGTGTGGTGAAGAAGAAGGTTTATTAAAATATGGTGAAAATCCCGTAATGAAGTCTGTTTTTTGACACTTATAATCACTGGGCAAAATACACTATGCGTTCATGACCCCTTGGCTGCGTTCACACAGTGTTAGGAAGATTGGCCTATGCGTTCGCGTGCCAGGGGCCACGTTCGCACAGGCCTGACACTACCCAGCACCCAGGTCCCCCTAACAGCCTATGCGTTCGCATCCCTTAACCCCGCATTCGCACAACTTTGCCTATCCTACCCTATGCGTTCGCACCCAATGTGGTGCGTTCGCATAGCTCTACCTAACATACCCTCTGTGTTCGCAACCAATGTGGTGCGTTCGCATAGAGCAATTTGGACCCTGACCCAGACCCCACTTTTACCATGTGCGTTAGCACCCCCTTGAGTGCGTTCGCATAGGGTAATTTACCTGGACACCAGAAACCAGCAATTACACCAGATGTTTCAACCTTTTAGCACCCCGACACCTACCCGAAACTCACCCGAGCCCTCAGGGCTGAAAACCAAATACACACAAGACTTCAAAATCATCCTACAGACTTATTCAAGTACTTAAACCACAAAAATAACATCAAAAACAATGAATTAAACTCCAAAATTCATAGAATTTTTCTCAAACTTCATAAACTATCAAATTTTTCCATTTTGATCCGAAACACGTCAAACCAACTTCGTTTCTTACCAAATTTTACAGATAACTCATATAATATATATTGAACCTATTCCGGGCTCCGAAACCATAATACGGGCCCGGTAACACGGGTTTCAGATAAAAATTCATTTTCCAAAGTCTTTATTATTTTCAAAAAACAATTGTCTTTAAAAATTCATTTCTCGGACCTGGGAATTCGGAATTCGATTCCGGGCATATTCCCAAGTCCCATATTTTCCTACGGACCCTCTGGGACCGTCAAATCACGGGTCCGGGTTTGTTTACCAAAAATATTGACCAAAGTCAACTTTATTCAATTAGTTATCATAAATTCAACTGTTTAACACATTTCCACATAAAGGCTTCCCAGCTACGCGCCCGGACTGTGCACGCACATCGAGGTGAGATTAACGGAGGCTTTCGGAGCCTCGGAACACAATTTTGTTAAATTTACATGGGATGACCTTTTGGGTCATCACAACCTGCTTGGTCAAAACTCGAGATTTAGATAAAAACCCAATTATCCATTCACCCCCGATCCCGGCTATGTGATTAGTTTAACAATTCGACCTCAATTTGAGGTCTAAATATCAATTTCTCAAAATCTCCAAATTCTACCTAAATCCCTAATTTGTACCATGAAAAAGCTTATATTAAAGATTAAAATCAATGGGTGTTTATGGAAATATAATGAAACAAGTTAAATCTACAAACCAATGAAGTGGGGATGAAAACCTCTTCAAAATCGCCTCTAGGCCGAGCTCAAACTTGAAAATGGTTCAAATCTCGTCTTTTTGAAGTTTGAATACCTAGGCGTTAGGTATTCTTCGCGTTCGTGAAGCACCTTATGCGTTCACGAAGGAGACTTGCCAAATAGCCTACGCGTTCACGGTGAACTATCGCGTTCGCGAAGGCTAAACCCCCTGCGTTCGCGAGCCAAGGATTGTGTTTGCGTAGGGTAACTAGCTGTCTCCCCCCAGAATCACCTAACTGTTCGAGTTTGCGTGAGGATTACTGCATTCGCGGAGGGTGAGCCCTCAACTACATCGCGTTCGCGACCATGTCCCTGTTTCTCGAAGAGGAATCCACCCCAGAACCATGTTCCCCTTCGCGATCGCGAAGCAATCACACCAGACACCCGAAAATAGTTGAAACCAGTATTTCTTAAGTCCGAAATGGTTCGTAGCTATCCGAAACTCACCCGAGCATTTCGGGCTCTAAAACAAACATGCACACAAGTGTACTAACATCATATGAACTCGCTCGCACGATCAAAACACTAAAATAACACCTAGAACTACAAATCAGACATCCAAATGCATAAAAGTTTCTAAGAAACTCAATAACTTCAAAAATCCCAACCGAGCGTCCGAATCCTATCAAACCAACTCCGATTTGCACAAATGTTTTTAGACAAGTTTCAAGTTGCAAAATGAACCTATACCAAGTTCCAGAACCAAAATCCGAATCTGATAACCACAAAGTCAACTTATGATCAAACGTAAAAAAACTTCAAACATTCAACTTACTAGCTTTCGGCAAAATAAGTCAAATCATGTTAGGGACTTTCGAATTCAATTCCGGGCATAGGACTAAGTTTAAAATAACGGTATGGGCCTACCGGGATTGCCAAAATACTGATTCGGTGTCATTTACACAAAATATTGACCATAGTCAACTCAAGTTATTTTTAAAGCCAAAGTCATGTTTTCTTCAAATATTCACATAAAATATTTTCGAAAGAAATTGTGCACTCATATCGAGAAATATTAAATAGATCTAATAGAGGTCTCGAAATACGGGAATAAGGGTTAGTACTCAAAATGACCTATCGGGTCGTCATACTTAGTGTCTGATACCTATGTTGAGCCCTGATTAAATTGTGAGAGAAATTCAAGCATATCATTTTAAGGGGCAATGGTTTTACAAATTATAAAAAGAACTCTTATTTTAAACAGAAAAGGGCTATATTTTTCTCCGTACCATGACATATTAGATATTGTAACCACTGTTATACTATTAGATACGTTTTACTCTTGTCGTTGCCCATATAACCACATCTACCCTTCCATTTAACATACCCTATACCCCAACATTCTTCCTACACGTGGCTTAATCTTAAGCTCTAACCCTTTATTATTATTATTATTATTTTTTGCTAAAGCCCCATTTTAAATCTTAATACCCAAATTAATAACCCACCCAAATACCCGATCTTGGAAGTTAAACACCTAGCATCGTTGCCTCCACCATCATCTAAAACCCGATCTTGGAAGTTAAACACCTAGCATCGTTGCCTCCACCATCGTCTACTTTAGATATTCCTCTCTTTCCCCATCTATTCTCTTCCCTCCAGCAACATCCCCGCTTCCGTTTTAATATTTTATACCTCTCATCACCTTCGACATGGATAATCATTGGAGAACTTTACCAGAAAACTAAAATTTGGCTGGAAAAGTTTCACTTTTATATACTTCAAATTTCATCTTCTCAAAAAACACAGACCATCAACAACCACTAAATAAATCATAACCACCACTACTAGAAAATCTCACTTTTACGACCACTAAACCCGTCAGAAATCGATCAAAAATCTATTATTTCCAACAAATTTTCGACCGAAGTGAAGCGGTAAAAAAATAGATGGTTGTAATTGTTTTTTACTATTTTGGTTGCAAAGAGGAAAAATCAGGGTGACCCCATAAATTCAAAGCTTGCGATCGATTTGGTCAGTAAATTTTCGACCTAACCGATTTGGTCAGTATATTAATAATTAATTTAAATTATATTCATCATTTTCGACCATATCAGTTGGAAATAATAAAATTAATTTAAAATAATTAATATTTCCGATCACTTCCGTCGGAAATCTAGGAATTCCCAGTTACAAATTCTAACTACAATGGTCGGAAATCAGGCGCAATTTTGATAAATTTCAGCAGAATTCTGTTGTATTTTAAGCTACACCACATGCCAAATCAAAATTAATCATTCAACCTAATATATATCACAATTTCTCAAGCAATTGAACCTAAAACATCAAATATCAAACTAGTAAACATTACAACACCTTCAAACAAGTGTAAACACATCTATAAAACCACATTGAAGTCTAAAAGTTTCAACCAAATGATAGTCAAGTCCAAAAAACATATTCCAAGTCTAAAACCATCCATGTCAAAAGCAATCATGTCTAAATATTATACACATTTCAAATTACTACTCCTCATCGGTTTCAGTCTCCTTATTGTTTGATTCCTCCATTGTACTTTTGTTTCCATGCTTTTTGTCACGACCCAATTTACCCTCCGAAAGGTATCGTGACAGAACCTAGTCTCTACGACTAGGTAAGCCTAATTTGCGGATAGAACTTAATTAAAAATACGATAAATAAAGAAATAAAAGACAAAAATATGAATAATCACAACGATGCCGCTCGGCATGTACACAATGTAATTCCCAAAGACCCGTATTTTCACAATATAGTCACAATCTTCTACACTACTGTAGCTCTAAACAAAACTGGAAAGTACATAGGAAAAATCTCTATAAGATAGAATAGAAGGTGACTCTAAGGATTCTGCGGACGCGGTAGAAATACCTTGCGGTCTCCTAGAATAGCTGCAACGACTAGCCACGCGACTAATAACTCGTATCTGGATATGCACACGAAAAACATGTGCCGGAACGGGCATGAGTACACCACATTTGGTACCTAGTAAGTTCCAAGTATAACCCCAGTCAAGTAGTGACGAGGTCAGGTTAAGGCTCTACTGGATTTTTATACAAATTTATTTTTAAAACAGTATGAAAGATAAGTAATTTCTAGAGTAAAAAGTTTAAGAAAATATTCTAAAACATAGCAGTAAAGATAGCCCTCGGCTTAGAGAAATGTAACACAAGGTGGAACCTCCCGGGATACCGTCCCGCAATTTCAAGTGATTATGCAGTACAGGGGGATCTTCCGAAATACGTCTGTAGTCCCAAAATAGATATACAGTGCTGGGGGATCTCCTGTAATACGTCTGTAGTCCCAATTTAAATATGCAGTACAGGGGGATCTCCCGGAATATGTCCGTAGTCCCAAAAAAAATATGCAGTACAGGGGAATCTCCCGAAATACGTCCGTCCCAAAATAAATATGCAGTGCTGGGGGATCTCCCGAAATACGTCTGTAGTCCCAATTTAAATATGCGACGCGAAATAAATGGACAAACAAGGCATCAATTTAAAAAGTTCTTCAAATCACAGATAGGGAAAAGCAATAAGCTAACTAAACATGGCGCACAGAGTATCAGATAGGAAATTTAATATTAACATGTAAGCATGCTTTCCTAATCTAAGTTAAACAATTTAACACGTTAAAGCAATGTAATAGGAGAAAGACAATTTATGAATTTTCGAAGGAACATGAGACTTTTGCAATAATGGCTCGTGTACGTACTCGTCACCTCACGTACATGGCACCCACATAAAAATAAATGTCAAAACAACCTAAGGGGAAGTCCCCAACACAGAGTTAAGCAAGCCACTTACCTCGACTGCTCAAAATCAACTCGAACCTTCTTGCCACTAGTACCCGACCCTAAATGGCCCATATCTGTTCAATTCAGTTTTCCTAAAAGCTAAATCAAGTAAAAGCTACCAATATAGAACACCCTCTCACTCACGAACACACTCGAACAAAAATCATCAAAATCCGACATCAAAATCCCATAAAATTTTCGGATTTTCAATTGTGGAACTTTTCTCCCATTTTCCTATTTTCCACTCAAATTCCTTGATTAGATTGAAGAACTTGCTATAGATTTATGAAATACAAACGAAATAGGATTAAGAATCGTTACCTACCGATCTCCTCTTCAAAATCCACACAAAATCGCCTATTCCCGTGCTCCAAATCGATTTTAGAAGTTATGAAATTCAAACCCTCGACTTGTCTATTTCTGACCAGCGATTTTTGCTTCTGTGCTTAATGGGGCCGCACCTGCGGAACAGTTATCGCAGGTGCGAAAAATCATTTAAAAGCCAGGGTCTGCACCTGCGACCCTTGGGCCGCATCTGCGCCTCCGCTTCCGCGGATACCATACCGCATCTGCGAGCCCAGCCGACCTTGGCCATTTTCGCATCTGCACACTCCCTTACCGAAACTACGTGTTCGTACCTGTGGATCCCCTTCCGCAGCTGCGAAACACCAGAATCAGCAAAATTCAGATTTTGCTCAAGTCTAAAATCCTTCCCGTTGAGCATCCGAAACACACCCGAGGCCCCCTGGGACCTCAACCAAACCTACCAACCAGTCTTATAACATCATTCGAACTTATTCAAGCCTTCAAACAACGTCACATAACACAAAAAACACGAATTAAACATGAATTCAAGTCTAGGAACTTAGTGTTTCCTAGATTTCTGTACTTGAAATGTATCTGTTGCTTACTGTTTCCCATGTCTACTGCATTCCATTATATCCTGCTTTATATTATTACTGTTGGACCTTAGTGAGTATCGAGTCAACCTCTCGTCACTACTTCTTCGAGATTAGACGGGATACTCACTGGGTACATAACATATTTATTTAATATGTACTCATGCTACATTTCTGTACTTAATTGTACAGGTTCTGAGGCTGGTGCATCTGGTTATCAGACCAGAGCTAGATAGTGACCGTAGTGGACCAGACTTCACGGTGAGCTGCTTTCTTCTGGCGATCCCCGGAAGCACCATGAAGTTTCATTTACTTTTGTTTCCCGTCTATTAATTCAGACAGTGGGATTGTATATTCTATCTTTTGGTTATCCTGTTAGTATGCCCGTGACACTCGTGACACTAGTTCCTGGCACATACGTAGTGGTTATTTTGGGATTTTGGGTTGTATATATATATGCTCGTCTTTTGGCTCACGCTTCCTTATAGCTATTATATCTACCACTGGGTTATTATCTTTCGATATTATGATTTAACTTGTTAAATTCGGTAAATGGGTGAATAATTGTATCAAATAAAAAGAAACACTTAGTGAAATTTATGTTGGCTTGCCTAACCCCGTTGTTGGGCGCCATCACGACCTGGATTAGGATTCGGGATCGTGACAAGGACTTACCTCTTAGAGTGAAGAAGATGAAGATTACTTGAAAACTTCCAGGCCTGAGTGATGTTTGAAGAATCAATTTGAGGAAGATGGGGACTTCTCTCTCTAGAACCCACTCTCACTTCTCTCTATTTTGCTTAGATAAATGTTAAAATGAAAGGGGGTAAGTGTTTTAATGAACTGGGGGTCGGGTACAAAATTAGAATTTACAGGCCCCGAAGTAAAAATGCAGTCAGGAATGCGACCGCATTCCTGTCGCATAATTGGCCCTTAAATGGGCCAAAATTGGAAAACAAACTGCCCAGGTATGCGACCACTATGCGGTCCGCATACCGGTTATGCGATCGCATAGTGCGTCGCATAACCTCCCTCGCAAAAAATGGGGCAAGAATGCGATAACTATGCGGTCCGCATTCCAAAAATGCGATCGCATTCTGGGCCGCATAGTTGTCCTTAATTTGGACAGTAGGCTGTCCAGGTATGCGACCCCTATGCGGTACACATACATGTTATGTGATCGCATAGTGCGTCGCATAACCACGCAATTCTGGAAAATTTGATCTCTTAAGTTTTGGGATACTTTTTACTCAAAATGGGTCCGTTTTAAGAATTCTTACAGTTATAACAACACAGGGACCTATTCGGGCATTATTCTAGATATGAAAGTTTACGGGTCTTTACATCCTCCCCAACTTAAAATCATTCGTCCTCGAATGAGGATCGGGAAATCGCTTGGTTTTGGAAATACAATATGTCAAACCCCAATTTTCACTAACTCCGATATTTTCTAAAAGATTCGCTAGAGTTTCCTTTGTAACTAGGCCTATATACCTGTCAGAGAGCCCCCGAAACACTTTGTTAACCAATTTCATACATTTTCAATTACTCCAACAACTTGCACATAATTATGTTATCGCATCAAATTGTATGCAATTCAATTACTTCAACATGCTATACATAATTCAGTTAACACCACAACTTACATATCATTTAACTATCACATGAATTGGACATAATTTACCTTACTTCAAGGAGCTGCACATTACCCAAATAATCACAACATACACAAGTATGGAACAACTTGAGATGTTACAACAATAAGTAAATTAGGAGAGTGAAGTGTTCTTGCACAAAATTAAACACAAGGGTGTATCAACTTAGAGATGGCAGTTCTCACAATCACTACAAGACTTGTTCAAACTAATGGGATATTTTTCTTTCATTTCACTTTCCGCAAGAATAGCAACCAGGGGGTACTTACCTATCAAGAATAGCAACCGGAACCTCTTCATATGACAATTCTTCGTTGATTTCAATGGTCTCAACTGGCACGATGGCAGCTGGATCTCCAATTACCTTCTTTATCATGGATACATGAAACACTGGATGCACTAATGACATTTCAGGGGGCAATTCCAGCCTATACGTGACTTGCAATATCCTTTGAGCGATCCAATATGGCCCGACATACCTTGGTCTCAATTGCCCTTTCTTCCCAAACCGCATCACTCCCTTCATGGGAGACACCTGCAAGAATACCCAATCATCTGCTTGAAACTCCAAACCTCTACGACGAACATCTGCATAGGATTTCTGGCAACTCTGAGCAGTTTTCATCTTCTCCTGAATGACTCTAACTTTTTTCATAGCTTGGTGCACAAGATCTGGTCCTAACAATTCTGCCTCACCACCCTCAAACCATCCGATCGGAGATCTACATCTCTTTCTGTACAATGCCTCAAATGGGGCCATCTGAATACTAGCATGAAAGCTGTTATTGTAAGCAAACTCTATAAGCGGCAAGTGATCATCCCAACTACCCTTGAAATCCAAAACACAAGCCCGCAACATATCTTCAAGCGTCTGAGTAGTCCGCTCTGCTTGACCGTCCGTCCGTGGGTGGAAAGTTGTGTTGAGATTTACCTGAGTACCCAAACCTTGCTGAAATTTCCTCCAAAAGATAGCTGTGAACTGGGCCCCTCGATCAAAGATAATAGAAACTGGAGTGCCATGGAGTCTGACTATTCCTTGATATACAACTGAGCGTACTGTTCTGCAGTATCGGTGGACTTGACTGGTAAGAAATACGCCGACTTCGTGAGTCGATCCACTATTACCCAAATTGAGTCGAACTTGCGCCAAGTGCCGGGTAATTCTACCACAAAGTCCATATTGATCATTTCCCATTTCCACATTGGTATTTCCATAAGTTGCGTCAACCCACCAGGCCTCTAATGCTCGGCCTTCACTTGCTGACAATTCGGACACCTAGCCACAAAGTCTGCCACACCCCTCTTCATACCATTCCACCAATAAATCTCCTTGAGATCGTGATACATTTTCGTAGAACCTTGGTGAACAGAATACCTGAAGTTATGAGCCTCTACCATTACCCTCTCCCGGAGATCATCCACATGTGGAACACATAATCTCCCTTGACACCGCAAGACACCGTCATCATTGCCGAGTGAAAATGCTTAAGTCTTATGATTCAAAATTGCTTCCCTCAATTGTGCCCAAGCCGGATCCCTGAATTGCTTTCTCTTGACTTTCGCTACAAGCGAAGACTCTGCTCCATTACACACCACGACATCCCCCTCATCTGAGGTTGAAAGATAGATCCCTATACTGGCCAACTGATAAACCTCCTGAGCCTAAGGCCTCTTACTGGCTTCTAAATGTGCCAATCTACCCATGGATTTCCGACTAAGAGCGTCGACCACCACATTCACCTTCCCTGGATGGTACAAAATATTCATATCATAATCCTTGAGCAATTCTAACCACCTCCGCTGCCGTAAGTTCAAATCCTTTTGCTTGAATAAATACTGAAGACTCTTGTGGTCTGTGAACACGTCCACATGGACCCCATAAAGATAAGCAAACACAACCGCTGTGAGCTCCAACTTTACCACATTGCATCAACACATACGCTATAATTCTTCTCGTGATTCTTGAGCTGCCTTGAAGCATACGATATAACGTTACCACATTGCATCAACACACACCCCAAACCAACCCTCAAAGCATCACAATAAACCACGAATCCTTCTGTACCTTCTGGCAAGGTCAACACTGGTGCCTAAGTCAATCTCGACTTCAATTCCTGAAAACTCTTTTCACAAGCATCGGACCACTGAAACTTAACTGCTTTTTGTGTCAGCTTAGTCAATGGGGAGGCGAGGTTAGAGAATACCTCCACAAACCTTCGATAATACCCAGCTAGACCCAAGAAACTACAAATCTCTGTCGGGGTCGTTGGTCTAGGCCAATCTTATACCACTGCAATCTTTTGGGGATCAACCCGAATTCCTTCCCTGGAAATAACATGGCCCAACAAGTTGATTGATTCTAGCCAAAACTCACATTTTGAAAACTTTGCATATAACTAGTGCTGATGAAGAGTCTGCAGAACTGCCCTGAGGTGATTAGCATGATCTTCCCGACTTCGCGAATAAACAAGGATGTCATCAATGAAGACAATCACAAAGGAGTCAAGAAACGGTTTGAAAACCCGATTCATAAGGTCCATAAAAGCTGCTGGGGCGTTGGTTAGCCCAAAAGACATCACCAGAAATTCAAAGTGCCCATAGCGAGTCCTGAAGGCGGTCTTAGGAATATCTTTCTCCCTGATCTTTAACTGGTGATACCTGGACTGTAAGTCAATCTTTGTGAAGAACCTAGCACCTTGCAATTGATCGAACAAGTCATCTATCCGAGGCAATGGATATTGTTTTTGATAGTGACCTTTTTTAGCTGCCGATAATGGATACACATCCGAAGCGATCCATCCTTCTTTCTGACAAAAAAAATCGGTGCGCCCCAAGGCGACACACTTGGCCTAATGAAACCCTTTTCTAATAGATCTTTCAAGTGTTCTTTTAACTCTCTCAATTCTGCTAGCGCCATCCTGTAAGGTGGAATAGATATTGGTTGTGTATCTGGTAATACATCAATCCCGAAATCGATCTCTCTGTTTGGCAGAATTCCAGGAAGATCATTCGGAAACACATCAAGAAACTCATTCACAACCGGCACAGACTCGGGAGCAGGCACCTCTGAAGTGGTGTCCGTGACTCGGACCAAATGATGGATGCATCCCTTCCTGATCATCTTGGAGGCCTTAAGATAGGAAATAAACCTACCTCTCGGCACAACATCATTCCCCTTCCACTCGATAACTGGCTCATTAGGAAACTCGAGCCTCATAATTCTGGTTCAGCAGTCGAGTTTAGCAAAGCACGAGTAGAGCCAGTCCATTTCCATGATAACATCAAAATCTACCATTTCTAACTCAATCAGACCGGCCATGGTATCTCGACCACACACCGTGACAACACAAATCCTATAGACTCGCGCGACCGTAATAGAATCACCAACCAGAGTCGACACTGAGAACAACTCATGAAGTTGTTTGGCTTCTATCCCAAAACTCGAAGAAATAAATGGAGTAACATATGACAATGAAGACCCGAGATCGATAAGAGTGTAAACATCATGCGATTGGACAGCCAGGAATGCCTGTGACAACATCTGGAGAAGCCTCCACACTCTGGCGACCACTCAAAGCATAGAACCGAGTGGGTCTCCCTTGACCCCATGCTCTACCCCTAGTTGTACTGTGCCCTACTGGTGCTGGAGGGCACGCCAAAGATGTAGCGGCTAAAGAACTGGACGGCTGAGCAGTACCCCTACCTGTGCCCTGACTGGGCGCACGACAATCTCGCTGAACATGGCCCCTCACTCCGCATATTTAGCATACTGGGATATCCAGATAACATGGCTCAGAATGGAACCTTCCACACTTAGGACATGGGGCTTTCCGCTGCTACTGGAACCTCCCACCAGAACGACCTGACTGATGGAACGTCCTAATATCTGAACTGGGCCCAAAGCGACCTCCCTTCTGATAACTATGCCCTGCTGGAGGCGCACTGGCTGAGGATTGAGCATATGACTGAGATAGACCTGATGACCCTCTCCCAAGGGTTGATCTCCCACCTCCAACTGAACTCCCAGGGTTGCCCGCTGACTGGGATTTACTACTGCTCTCTCTCTCCATTCTCATCTTCAATTTTTGAGCCTCCGTAGCCTTGGGAAAAACCCACAATCTTACCATAGTTCATATCTGAATGAAAAGCAGCTGTAGCAACCTCATTGACAACCAAGGGACCAAGGCCCTGAACAAACCGACGAATTCTGGCCTCCATAGTCGGCATCATGTGGGTAGCATACTTGGACAATCGCACGAACTCCATATGGTACTCCCACACACTCATGTGGCCCTGCTTAAGGACCTCAAACTCTGCAGCACGGGATGACATAACCTCGACAGGCAAGAAATGATCCATGAAGGATTCTACGAACTCGACCCACCTCGCCGGAGGGCACCCCTCTCCACGCGAACTCTCCCACATCTCAAACCATGAATATGCTGCTCCCTTTAGACGATAAGAATATAACTCAACTCCCTCTGTTCCAGTAGACCTCATAACCCGAAGGGTCTTGTATATTTCATCTATAAAGTCTTGAGGAACGGCCTCCGGGTCGGTGCCTGTGAACTCCTGAGGGGCTAACCGCAGAAACTGGTTAATCCTGGAACCCGAAGAATCCCCTTGCTCGCTAGAGGAAGCAGGGGCAGCATGTGATCTTTGGGCCTGGGAGGCCACTAACTACAACATCTGAATAGCTCCCCTGAGGTCCCCATTAGAAATACTAGGACCGAAAGTTGGGACTGAGGAAGGATCAGGAACATCAGCGGGAGGAATTTCAGTACCCTCCACTGGAGCAAGAATAGGGATAGACTGGCCTGGCACGGAGGAATCATGCAGATTCAAGGTCGGGGTATCATTCTCACCTGCACCGTCAGATAAAGGATTCATGGACACACTTGTGGTGGCATTGGCCTCTAGGCCGAGTCGAGCTCTCTTCTTGGGGGCCATTTACTGAAAATTAGGACAATGCACTAGTTTAGATAAAGATGTTCTCACCTTTTGCTTCATCGCACGATACAGAGTAACAATGAAAGGGTATTTTCCTAAATGTCTATGCAGCCCCCTAATTATTGATGTGGTCGACTACACACCGATAAGAAGGGCTCTACTAGACACGACTCCGAGACATCCTAGTACACTTTTAAAACCTTAGGATCTGATACCAAGTTTGTCACACCCCAAAATTGAGGAACGAGACCGGTGCCTAACCGTATGAACCCAGTCAAGCGGACCGCGTTTGCCTTTCCTACCCAATGTTTTACCCCGTGTTCATAACATACATTATTCCTTGTGAGTTAGACAATGTAGATCCAAAGTACAATTTACAACATGATTCCATGTTTTTCCTTTTTAAACTTTCAACAATAGATAATCCAAAACATACAAGTTACATACAACCTTTCTAATTTGCGATCCACAATTATGAGTGAGTACAACTACCGCCAAAAATATACATATATATACAACCCACATAGTGTCTACGGAGCCTCTAAGAGTAATAGGAGTTTTACATAAAGTTGCCGGCAACAAGGCCTCGGCTATACCCTTTACATCGTTAGCAAAAGAGAATGGTTTAATCCACAAACGGCTCCAAGAGAAAATGGGGCTCACCAGAACTGCTGAAAGGATGAAGAGGAGGCACCACAAACGGCGGGCTGAGCTACCTGCTATGGAACCACCTACATCCATATAAAAGATGTCGCGCCCCCGACAAAGAAGACGTTAGTACCGTTGAATAGTACTAGTATGTATGAACAAACTTTACTCTAAGTAAAATCAAACAATACACAGATAGGAGACAGCTTAAAGAACCAACAATAGTGCACAAAGATACAGAAACAAACACAATTGAGAGTTTCACGGATTCTTATTTCAACACAATCATATTCCACCCTTATTCCTTCTCATCATTCCGCCCTTGTTACTCCTGTTGCGGCACGTAACCTGATCCTACCAGACAATCACATTTCAGTCTTATTATATTATGTTGCGGCGTACAACCCGTTACAACCGTAAAATTCACATTCCACCCTTATTACCTCTCCACCCTTATTACTTCGTGTTGCGGTGTGCAACCCGATCCTACCGGACAATAACATTTCATAGCAACAATAACAACCCACAATTCAATCACAAGGCTTCATATCATCAAGAGTACAATTTCATAACAACCAATACATCATGTGTTCACAATAGTCTTTATCAACATTTAATTAAATCATAAAGATTCTCATCAATCAAGAATATAAATTCATTACAACCAACAATCCGTACGAAGTCAAGCCACAATAAACCTTGCCAAATAATGAGTCATATCCGATATTGCCATGGTCATTTAGTTTGATTAAATCAATTCCCAACACCTTTTCATCACTACACAGCCCTTAGCACTTAGATACGTTCACACATTGGGGTTCTTTACCATTCTTTTTACCAACATATTCAAGCACTTAATGAATGTTGCACATGATAGGGCAATCACTAGGAAATCATCTTTCACAAATTCAATTAACATGATAATCGACTAAGAAAATCAGAGAATGAAATTTTACACCTCAATACTTCAGAACAATCAATTCACATGTACTCATCAAGAAACTCATACTAAATGCTCGGACACCAACAAGGTGACTATACGAAGATTAAAGTTAGCCATACATACCTTGTGTCGAATTTCCCCTGTAATTTCTATCACAATTCACCGAACCGTCTAGTACCGTCAATCTATTCCACAATGTGACATATGTCGTTTTAGAATTAGGAGCCATGAACATAACTCGAACTCATTTAGGCATTTTATCGAACGCTGTGTGACCCCCTTCGATTACTACCCCTTTTTAGTGAAAGATTACTTTAACTAGCTTCCTTTTACTAGGTCATGGAAGATTGTTCACATGCATGCAAAGTTTCAACTTTTCCTTTTTAAGAACCAACCTATGTGTGTTTTATTCTTAACAAAAATTTGAGAATTAAAGGAAAACGGGGTGAGGACTTACCTCTTAGAGTGAAGAAGATGAAGATTACTTGAAAATTTCCAGGACTGAGTGATGTTTGAAGAATCAATTTGAGGAAGATGGGGACTTCTCTCTCTAGAACCCACTCTCACTTCGCTCTATTTTGGTCAGATAAATGTTAAAATGAAAGGGGGTAAGTGTTTTAATGAACTGGGGGTCGGGTACAAAAATTAGAATTTAGAGGCCCCAAAGCAGAAATGCGATAAAGAATGCAATCGCATTCCCGTTATGCAGTTCGCATTCCTGTTGCATAATTGGCCCTTAAATGGGACAAAATTGAAAAAAAACAAACTGCTCAAGTATGCGACCACTATGCGGTCCGCATACCTGTTATGCGATCGCATAACCTCCCTCGCAAAAAAATGGGGCAAGAATGCGATAACTATGCGGTCTGCATTCCAAAAATGCGATCGCATTCTGGGCCGCATAGTTGTCCTTAATTTGGACAGTAGGCTGTCCAGGTATGCGACCCTTATGCGGTCCGCATACCTGTTATGCGATCGCATAGTGCGTCGCATAACCACACAATTCTGGAAAATTTTATCTCTTAAATTTTGGGATACTTTTTACTCAAAATGGGTCCGTTTTAAGAATTCCTACAGTTATAACAACACAGGGACCTATTCGGGCATTATTCTAGACTTGAAATTTTACGGGTCTTTACATGAAGTCATATCTTAGGGAAACTGTTGGGAATCCGGCTGAGTTTGTTGTCATTCCTTCAATCTTTTTTGATACCTTTCCTGAAATAAAGATGATAAACATTATATAAACAAACTAATCTTAACCAAAAGTAAAGGTAGTATTGAATTTAGCATCTTACATATGTCTATGATGCCCGCAGTTCGACACATCCTTATCTTGTACCATCCTCCTCCCCCTCCCCCTTCTTCTTAAATGTGTCCTCAAAGACATGAGCATGAGACACATTTCCCCCCATGTGTCTTTCTTTGTCATAATTAAAAATATGAGTTAATATATGTCTGGTCACATAAAATTTAAACCAAGGAAACTTTTGTAAATAAATTATCAATCTCAATCATTGGGGCGCAAAACTAACCGAACCTCTATAATGCAAAGAGACACCCTTACTGGAGGCTTTGTTTGTCTTTCCTTGTTCGCTCTTTTGCTTCCGTTCATTGGTGTTTCACTTCTCCAAAAGTTGAAGCCAGACATCTTAACACAGCCAATTGGGCTTGTTGCCACCTTTCCGAGCAACAAATGTAGTATCTTAATCCTTTTCTGAGCTCTCTTCTAAAAATTAGCATTTACCTGAATTTCATGATGAGGCTGCCATACACACTTAGTCTGCAATTAAAACAAATGTTAGACTAACACAATAAATATTATATAAATTTTATTTATTCATACCTTAAATTGATGCTACATATTCTCTAATCTGGTATGGTATCTCTCTCCAGGAATTTCACGGCTCGTGAAGAAATGGCTTCACAGATTCCACAATTGTATGTGTGGCCTGATAAGATGGCAAAAATCAGCATTACATTTAACATGTAAAATAAATCATTCTTAAATATATGTAAAACTTTATTCAAATAATTAAAAATAAATAATAACTTATTGGTCCTCATGGGGTACAATAATAAACTGATGCATATGATCGTACTCTACAGTACTACCAGCATACTGTCTCCGTGAAGGGGCAATTGAAGAAGTACTAGTAGATGGGGATACAACCATATAAGAGCCTCCAATATCCAATCTAGATATACTAAGATTAGATAATAATGGAGATGATAATGGAGTGGACGATGATGGAGGCACAAAAGACGAAGCATCATGGTGACTGTTATGGTCGCCCGAGGACGGAATCAATGGTGAACCACCATGCTGACTAGCAGGGACACGCTGGCGTGGGCATAAAATTAATGGTAGTAGAGGCGAAATCACCATTGGTCTACATGGAATAATAATGTACCGTGCTAGACGGGGGGGGGGGGGGGGGG
>ML243748.1:126639-187035 GCA_005239495.1 Nicotiana undulata
GGGTGACTCTAAAACACTCGGGTGGTAATGAAGTTGATTGAGAAGGATGAGGACAAGTAGGAAGAGGACTCATACTCGGCATATGTGAAGGAATGTAACTTATAGATGGCAAAGTATTTTTCTTCTTCTTCTTCGATTGTTTCTCTTCTTTACCCTTAGACTCCATCTGTGCAATTTAAGTAAACCAAATACAATAATAAGAAAATAACATGTCATAATTGCACTTCTTCTACATATTAATATGATTAATGAAATAACATATAAAGAACCCATTAAGATATAAAAAAAATTACATAAGAAATCAAACAAGTCATTAAACACACAAACAACTCATTCCTCATCACTTTCTTCATATTGATCATATTCAACGTCATCATCGGTTGTTTCATTTTTATCATAAAATTCTTTTTCCTTGCTTGCTCCATATTCATCGCTTGAATCTCCATCCTAGTTTTTAATGGATGTTCCTTCCTCATACTCACTTTGATTTGATATAAGGACTGAAGGATCGAATTCTTCATTGAGGCCTTCACTTTCTTGCATTCACCTACTAGGTAACATCCACCATTGATTCAACACTTGAAATGTCATCCTGGTACACTACATCTTATGCCTCCTTGACTTCAAATCTACCAACGAGATTTGTTTTTATCACTACTCGCCACACAACCTTCTTATTGCACAAATGATAAGGTGCGTAATACAATTGTTTCACATTTTGTGCAATGATAAATGGATCATAGAGTCTATACCTCCCTGTGCACTTTATTTGAACTATTTTATACAGAGGATGCACCTATGTTCCTCTAGTAGGTGTTGAATCATACCACTTACACTGAAAGCATAGCAATTTTTTTCCGGCCAACCAACACTATACTCGAGTTCTAATATTACTTGAAGCACACCATAATAATCAACATCATCATCACCTTTCACACACAATAGTATTATTTTTTTTCCCTTAGACCATTCTTCTGTATGAAACTTATACCATTGAATGAGTACTTAGACATCATTCTGACTTTAGGGTCAGGTCCCCAAGCAATATCACGCAAAATTGGATCATTTACGCCATTATCTGGATTACGAACCAAGAGCGAACCCAATAACAATTAGAATTTGAAAAGTATGTACAACTGATAATAATTTGCATTGAAACAAATTTCGCTAATACTTACAAAGTGTTTAACCACTCTGCAAACCTAGGATAAACATGCTCATGCCCATATGTACCCACAATTCAACTGTCCGGCAGAATTAAAACTTTTATTAGTTAAAATGATTGAGAATTGATCCTGAATGTAAGTCGGCAGTGTAAATGTACACTTACTTATAATAAGGTTAGACCTCAGGACAATTTAGTAGAACATGTGTTGCACCTGACTTTAGCTCCATCTCAGTCAAAAATCGTGTTGAACTATGTTTTGGATCGCCTTTTCCAAGCTAATTGAATATGGAAAAATATGGTGCCAATGGATTGGTATTTCCTCCATCGGCATGCTGATCATGTCTATTTTTCCAAAATGGCTTATTATGTTCAAAATAATATGAACAGAGATAAGAATTTTCTCTAGCCATATATGCCGCACATCTCGATCCCGCAATCCTTTTTAACATGGTCTGCTTATATTTTCCAATCATCCCGCATAGAACGATTTTAAGCTGAAATAATGTTTAACTAAAAAAATAAGGATAATTAATTAAAAATAATTACCTCTCGAATGGATACATCCATGTACATTGAACTGCCCGCTACTCGTGCCTCTTGCGCAACGTGAATCGGAAGATACTCCATCACATCGAAAAAACTAAGCGGAATTTTTTTAACCAACTTGTTTCAAGTTTAGCGAATGTTACTGTGCAAGTAATCTAGGCTCTCCGCCGTCAATGTGCTAGAGCGTAACTCCTTGAAAAATAAGCATAGCTATGTGATGGGCTTCCATATTTTATCAGGCCAAGCATTGAATGCAATAGGCATCAACGATTCCATGAAAGCGTAACAATCTTGGCTTTTGATAGACGTTAACTTTCCTTCTTTCATGTCAACAAACCTAGATAATTTTGACGCATATCTATCATACATCCTCAAATTGTTAACACAATCACAAATCTCTCTACTGTCATCCAAAGGGAATGTATAACTGGTCGTAGGCTTTTGAATCTTGTTGTTCAAGTATGTCAGGTACAACTCACTTCGCCTACAATATTCTTTCAAGTTCATCCTGACCTTCAAATTATCTTTTGTCTTGTTGTTGACATTCATAACAGTATTAAACAAGTTATCAAAAAGGTTCTCCTCGATATGTATGACATAAAGATTATGCCGAAGAAGATTACGCTTCCAATAAGGTAACTCCTAGAATATGCTCTATTTAGTCCAGTTGTCTGTTACGCCATAACCCGGTGTCTTATTAGACAATAGATACTTTGTTACCGTAGGCAGATCCCTAACTATGTTCCGGATCTCTTCTGGCAACAAGACATTCAATGGCTCCTCATAATCAATTTTGTTCTGCAGAAATGCACTAGTATTTCTCCCAAACTCATAATCCATTGGCAAGAAGAGGTGATAACAATCAAACCACATGTTTTTACCTCCGTGTTTTAAAGTGAATGCCTTTGTGTCTTCCATACAAGTCGGGCAAGATAACTTTCCGGCAGTCGGCCACCCGGACATCACTCCATAAGTAGGAAAATTATTTATAGTCCATATCAAAGTAGCAGAGAGTCTGAAATTTTACTTAGTTGGTATATCATATGTTTCCACACCTTGGTGCCACAATAACTTCAACTCATCAATCAGGGGCTGCATGTATACATCAATTAATTTTTTTGGATTGTGTGGACCTGGAAAAATACAAGTTAGAAACAAATATCGACTTTCCATACAAAATTCAGGTTGCAAATTATACGGCGTATCAAACACTGGCCAACGCGAATATGGTGCAACAAACACTTCTTTTATTTAGCATTTGTGACTTCTTTGTAAAGAGGCTGGTTACAAAATTAGCAATTTTCTAAAGCTGCATCATTCTTATAGAATAACACGCAACATTTCTCACAACAATCAATCCTCTCCAGTGAAAGATCCAACTTCGAAAGAAATTTCTTTGCCATGTAAAAATATTTGGGTAGGTCAATCTTTGTCAGATTCATTCATAAGGCCAACAATAGAATCTATGCCCGCTTGAGAAATAGAATTATCCAACTTAGAACTTAATAATCTAACTGCAATAGACAACTTGGAATGCACTGATCCTTCATAAAGCGGACAACTAGTTTTCTCTAACTTCTTGAAGAAGCTCTTACCCTCATTATTTGGTTCGGATTGAGCCCCTGAGAACATCTCAAAATCATCCTTCAAACATATCATTAAATCGAGAATTTTCAAAATTATTCTCTGCTATGGGACTATCTTCTTCGCTACCAAAAGAATTATGAAAATCAACATCATCTAAACAATGTGAAACAAGTGTAGCATGAGAATGTAAATCAACGCGTACCCAGTAAGTATCTAGACTAACCTCATAGAAGTAGTCACGAGGGGTCGTCATCGACACTTACTAGTTGTCCAATAAGATAATTATAATAAGAAGTATGAAGATATGGGGCAGTGTAATTGTAACGACCCGACCGGTCATTTTAAGAATTTAAGCTCTGTTCGGTGGCGTAAGGTCATGAACAGCTTCACAATTTTTATATCGACATGCATGCATGGTTGGATTCAGTTACCGAAGGATCCGGAGTCGAATCGGAAGAGGAATTTTAATTTCTGAAGCTTAAGTAGTAAGGTTTGACCAAAAGTTTGACTTTTCTGTAAAAGGGTTCAGAATGAGTTTTGGGTAATGTCAACAGCTTCGTATGGTGATTTAAGACTTAGGCGCGCGTCCGGAATTGGTTTTGGAGGCCCGTAGAGTAATTTGAGGCAATTCGGCGAAAGTTGGAAAAATGGAGAAATTTGACCACAGTTGACTTTTTGGGATATCGGGGTCGAAATGGAATTATAGAAGTTGGAATAGGTTCTTAATATCATTGTGATGCGTGCGCAAAATTTTAGGTCATTCGGACGTGATTTGGTGGGTTTCGGCATCGTTGGCGAATTTTTGAAGTTTAGATATTCTTAGGCTTGAATCTGAGATTGATTCAGTGTTTTGATGTTGTTATGGGTGTTCCAAATGTTTCACTAAGTTCATGTATTGGTATGTGACCTATTGGTGTAATTGGTTGAGGTCCGGAGAGGCTCCGAGTGGTTTAGGATGGTTAACGGGAAGTTTGAAGTTTGGAAATGTAGCTGGTGTTGCTGTTCTGGTGTGGCCGCACCTGCGGATAGGGAACCGCAGGTGCGAGATTCGCAGGTGTGGAAAAGATCACGCAGGTTCGAGAATAAGTGGACTAGGCAGACTTTGCAGGTGCAGAATATATGTGCGGTGCCGTAAGAGCGGACTCTTGGGCGCAAAAGCGGAATGGGGCGCATGTGCTACTGGCCAGGCGAGCCTTCGATTGCGCAGATGCGGCTAAGTTGATAGCAGGTGCAGAAGTCCTTGCAGATTCATTTAAACGAGGGTTAGCCATTTTTCTTCATATTTCGAGTTTTGGACTTCGGATTTGGGAGCTATTTTTGGGGATTTTCAAGCTAATTGTGTGGGTAAGTGTTCTTCACCTAGAATTATATATATTCCATGATTTTATATTTGTTTTTATCATTTAAGTTGTGTTTTGGGTTGAATAAAATGTTGGTTTTGTGAAGATAATTCTCAAAACGAAATTTCATGATTTGAGGGACGAAATGGTATCGGAATTTGATAATTTTTGTATGGTTGAACTCATATTGAAATGGGCATTCGGATTTTTTAAAATTTGACGGGCTCCGAGGTGCGGTCCCGAGGGTCAATTTTTGGGTCAATTTTTAGATTTTTGTAAAGATCGAAACTTTATTATTCGGAATAGTCCCTTATACGATTTATGTGTGTTTGAAGTTGTTCTAGTTGGATTTGAGCCGTCCGGAGGTCTTTTCACCCGAGAAGTCCCTTTTAGAGTACCGGGTTGTCGTCTTCGAGGTAAGTATCTTACCTAACCTTGTGTGGGGGAACTACCCCTTAGGATTTGAGTCTTCTATGTTGTTTGTACCCCATGTACGCGAGGTGACGAGTGCGTACTAGGACTTATTTGTATGAATTTGGCCTTTAAGGGTACTTAGGTCCTATGAATTTGTAATTGTTATGACGAAGTTTCTGATTGGTAGTTTCATCTCTTCCTGCTTAAATTAGGATTGCTTGCTTTTAGATTCCCTTTGTGGTCGGTTCGATCTTAATTGACTTAATTGAAGAATTTACCTCTCCTACCAGCATGTTATATTTTCTTCATGAACATCCTATATAGCTAAAATTAGAAATATCTCGCCCTATAATTGTTTAGTAGGAATTGGAATTTGGCTTACCTGTAGCTGCTTACCTTATCTGGATTGGGGGAAAATCTCTCATAATCATTCAACCTTTAAAAAAAAGAAATCTAGATGATCTACACCTTAGTTGACTAGTTGTAGTTGGAAATCTCTTGACTTGTGACGACATCCTATTGCGGACTTGAATACTGTGAATTCGTTGTTACGTCGTGTTCTCCTTGGTTAAGAGGTGTTCTTTACGCTTATTATTTTCCTTTCAGTGGTTATTTCTTGTGAATGAGTTCTACCGTTCTTGTGATTTAAGTCTTGTATCGATTCGCTCGTCGTACATAGCATTTTCTATCTTTCGTTGCCTTGTGATTTATGTGGCAATGTAAGATGTTTCTGTGGGGTAATGGTTGTTATTTCTTTGATTTCGTTGCATATTTAAATTGGGGACTACAGACGTATTCCGGGAGATCCCCCTGTACCGCATATTTACTTTTGGGGACTATAGACGTATTCTGGGAGACCCCCCAGCACTGCATATTTACTTTTTGGGGACTACAAACGTATTCTTAGAGATACCCCTCGCACTGCATATTTACTTTTGGGGACTACAGACGTATTCTGGGAGATCCCCCTGTACTGCATGACAAATCTGAGCTACGGACGGAGTTCCGGTAGATTTATCTTGAATAAATTATGATCGAAAGATGCTTATTGGAAAGTGTAGCAGAAAAACATTTGCCTTGAAGAAAACTAAGTCTAAAAGCCTATTATTTCAAAGGTATATTTTAAAAGCATTTATTTTGAAAGATATTTATTGAAAAGTATAGCTGAAAAGTATTTGCCTTGAAGAAAACTAAGTCTGAAAGATTATTATTTCAAAGGTATATTTGAAAATTCTTTAGCTTGCAGAAAACTACGCTTGAAAGGCATTATTGGAAAAGTATACTTGAAAAGCATTTATTTTGAAGAAATTATGGTTGAAGATTTTCCTCCTGAAAATGTTATTCGGAGAAAGTATATTTCAAAGAAATTTTCTACTTGAAATGATTATATTTAAAAGCTTTCAATACAAACTCACAGGTAAAGGTTTACACTCGAAGAATTTTCCAAAAACAATTGGGGTTGTTAGCTAAGGCCTAACGTGGAAACTGTTGCAATGCTGAATTGTTACTTATCCTTACCGTATTGTTGTTTCTGATTTTCGAGTTGTGTTCCCGGCCATCCTTCTGTGTATTATTATGATGTTTGGTTGTACTTTACTGTACTTTCCTTCCGCTTAAACTTGTTATGTGTTAATTACATTGTGTAGTCATTAGGTAGACGTCATATTCTGTTATTCCCATATTTATGTCACTTTGACTTATTAGACCAGTGAGTGTCCTGACTAGTCCTCGTCACTACTTCACCAAGGTTAGTCTTGATACTTACTGGGCACCGCTGTAGTTTACTCATTCTACACTTCTGCACTTGTTTTTGTGCAGATCCAGGTATTGATCGTTAGTAGCAGTGCAGTTCATTCTAGCGGAGACTCAAGGTAAACCTGCCGCATCGTTCGCAGGCTTTGGAGTCACCTTCTTACCTTGTTTCAACTGTTTCACTCATTTCCAACAGTTGTATTTAGAAGTGTAGTTTACTCTGTAAAGCTTATGACTTGTACTGCCGGTTTTGGGAAATCGCAAATTTTGTAAATATTTTTATATCAAAACTTTTAGTTTTCCTTTACTATTGTTGTTATTCAGAAATTGTTAGGCTTACTTAGTCCCTAAGACTAGGTTCCTTCACGATACCCAACGGAGGGAAACATGGGTCGTGACAAGTTGGTATCAGAGCCCTTGGTTCATAGGTGCTACGAGTCATAAGCGAGTTTAGTAGAGTCTTGCGGATCGGTACAGAGATGTATGTAGTTATTTCGAGAGGCTACGAAACTATTAGGACAATTTCACTTCCTTCATTCCTATCGTGCGAGTTCTTGATCTTGAAATTTGAAATTTATCGTTCCATTCTCTCACTGGTGGTAAGGATACGGACTACTGTTCGTGATAATGTTACCCCCGAGACAGATGTCGCTAGGGGCAGAGGCAGAGACCAACGAGGAGCACGTACTGCAGTTAGGGCACCTACCACAGCTGTCGTTGAGGAGCCGCCAACAGTTCCAGCTGGGGAACAGGTACCGGAAGCTCATGTTGTTACGCCCGGACTTCAAGAGACGTGGGTGCAACTTTTGAGTGTAATTGGCACATTGACTTAGGCGAGATTGATCCCAGGTACACCAGCTACTCCACAGATCGGGAAAAGAGTTCAGACTCCCGCCGCCAACACTCCAGGGCGGCGAGATCATGTTGGTCAAGTTCCAGGTGTCATGGCAGCACAACTTGTGGTCCTAGTTCTGCTCGTGGTTAGGGCAACAACAATATGAGGAAGAACAACTTATACTTGAGGGGTACAAAAAGTACCACACTCCTATCTTCAGTGGACTGGCGATAGATGATGCCTAGGGTTTCCTGTAGGAGTGTGACCGCATTCTTTGTACACTTGGGTATTTTGGAGTCGAGCGAGGTTGTTTTGTCACGTCTCAGCTCAGATGAGCGACTTGTCACTTGTGGCGGTCATATGAGTTGGGAAGCCCGGCCAACTGAGCTTCACTGGCATGGGGTCAGTTTTCAGAGATGTTCTTGAGAGAGTTTTTACTTCAGTCCCTCCGAGAGGCATGTCGCGCGGAGTTTGAGCAGTTGCGTCAGGGCACAATGATAGTATTAGAGTACGTCGTCAGATTCAGTGAGTTGGCAAGATATACACCTCACTTGGTTGTTTTAGTTAGGGGGGCGAGTCCATAGGTTCATTAAGGGACTCAGGCATTATATTCGGTTCAACATGACTCGAGAGTTTGAGTCAGATGTCACGTTTCGGCAGGCAGTAAGGATCTCTCGCCGGTTATAAGGCATGTGGGATCGGGAGCAAAAGGACATGCGAGATGAAGAGAGGGAGTACAGGGAAGCGAGGAGGCCACATAGGTCGGAGAGATCTACTGGTCCTTATTATGGAGGAAGGGTACCACACGGTAAAGGTTTTGTGGGCCAGCCAATTCAGTTTGCATTATCGATTTTGCATGGCTTTTCAGGTGCTCATGGGTCTCAGAGTACTCGTATTGTACAGTTTCCACAGCCATGTCAGCAGAGAGGTTGTTTTGAGTATGGAGATACCAGTCACAGGATGAGAGATTGTCCCAGGATTCAGTCAGGTGTGTCAAAATAGGGTATTCAGGTGAGTAGAGGGCGCCCAAGAGGGGGAGGCCCGACCCTTTGATGTATTTCACATAGTAGGTTTGAGGCCGTTGCGCCAGATGTTATCACACATGTATGTTTTGATATGTTATATACGGGCACCAATTGTATTTCATTATAGTTCTGCTGGTCAGGACGAGTTCCCTTATTTATTGTTTCACTTTGGAGGGAGTTTCATACCTTGCACTCTATTTTTCATATCTGCTCGTGTTGGGAGATTCTAAAAGTAGCAGCACGTGTCTATCGTTGTTTTCATTCATCATTGAGAATGGTAAGACTAGAAGTGAGTTCTTGTTATCATCATGGTAGGCTTAATGTGATTTCCTAAGTATTTTGTTTATGAGCTGTGATTTGATACTCTATCGGTACGTGAGTTAAGTGAGCGTTATGATTTTATTAGTTAAGATGAGTTAGTGGGAGATTTCAATTGATATGATATATTTTCGGCATGTGATTTAGTGTTTAGGGCGATGTTCTCGTGATATTTTGCGATTCGATATGTTTGGACCGGGCTGAGTACCGCGGTGGAAATTTTATCAGGATGGGAGCATTATGATTTGTTTATATGTTTTCATCCTTTCCTTGTTATATCAGTTGTGGGTCACTATTGGTAGAGAGTATTGCTTGTCCAGCTTGTTTGATAGTTCCTTTATGTGTTTTCTCTTCATATTCAGTCATTTTCGTTATATGCTTCTTGAGTTTCAGCTTGCGGGATGTGTGCCCGGTGGTGTTAGTTGTGGCTTGGTGATTCGTGTGGCAAATTATGAGGTCTTCATGTTTCTTGCTTTATTATCAGTGTCTTGGAGGGTTGAAACATAGTCTATTGGTTATGAGGCTAATTGTTAGTGTTGAGTTTATTTTGAACAGCTATTGTGATCAAACGTATTATTACTAGCCTATGTGTGGTGTGCTTTATTGTGTGGTCGTACCTTATGGGTGTGGTCATGAGCTGATGCAGGGGGTTGAGGCTGATGCCGGATATGGATTTGGAATCGGGTCTTTTGGAAATGAGTAGAAGGTGAGAAATTGAGTATGAGGCTTACTGGTTGTGATAGGAAGGCTAAATTGTAGTTGTGATTATGTCATCAGGCGTATGTAAGTTGGGGTGACATGGGATCACCCGCTGGTGTGTGTTGGAAGTGTGCATTCAGCTATTAGGATAAGTTTGAAGTGAATCTTGGCACGTTCGAGGACGAACATTCATTTTAAGAAGGGGAGAATGTAACGACCCGACCGGTCGTTTTGAACATTTAAGCTTCGTTCGGTGGCGTAAGGTCATGAACAGCTTCGCATTTTGTATATTGACCTGCATGCATGGTTGGATTCAGTTACTGGAGGATCCGAAGTCGAATTGGAAGAGGAATTTTAATTTTGGAAGTTTAAGCGGTGAGGTTTGACCGGAAGTTTGACTTTTGTGTAAACGACCTCGGAAAGAGTTTTGGGTAATGTCAATAGCTTCGTGTGGTTATTTAAGACTTAGGCGCGCGTCCAGAATTGGTTTTGGAAGCCCGTAGAGTAATTTGAGGCAATTCGGTGAAAGTTCGAAAAATGGAGAAATTGGACCACAATTGAGTTTTTGGGATATCGGGGTTGGAATGGAATTCCAGAAGTTGGAATAGGTTCGTAGCCCGTCAAATCTCTACAAACACAAGTCTATCACTCTACGTAAGTCTGGTCTCAAGTAGAAATACAATATAAAAAATTTAAACGAGCAACAATAACCCCTATAGTACAATTATAGCATGGTGTGAACCTAAGTCTACCCGGACAAAAGCATGAACGTAACTACATATGAACTCTCGTCACCTCGTACGTACGTAGCCCCCGCAACAAGTATCACATATCAATTACAACACCTTGGGGGTAGTTTCCCCCTCATAGAGTTAGACAGTAGACTTACCTCGCTCCGAAGTTCCATAACCGGCTCCAACACTGCTTTAACACCTCAAACCGGTGACCGTCGATCCAAAACTAGTCAAATAAGATGCAACCCAATCAAAATATACAATAATACCCATAATCAATCAATTCATAACAATTTCCAACTCCGCTCAAAAAATCAATAAAGTCACCCTCGGGCCCACATGCCCGGATTCCGAAACTTTTCGTAGATAATCATTACCCATAACACTAAGAACTCAAATATATGATTAATTCCAAATTTCATGCCCAAATTCGTGTTCAAAATAAAAAATGATCATTTCTAAGTTTTCCTCTTAAATTCCCACAATTTTCGTGAATTTTCCATTAATTTCCATGTAAATATCTGCATATAATCCAAGTATTGAACTTGTAATAAGTGGGAATCACTTACCTTGTGTTTCTTGGTGAAAATCTCCCCTTGAAGCTCTCCAAAACTGCCCAAACCATGAGAGAAAATGAGTGAAATGGGCAAAAATCCTTACTTAAAATAATCTACCCAAGCTCGTCCTTCTTCACGATCCTGGGAATACCTTTACGATCTCGAAGGCTGAAAATATTTCCTCCACAAATTCCTCTTCTCTTTCACGGTCCCACAACCGTGTTCGCGAAGGCTAAGCTCTTCCACGCCTCTAGCTCCATTCCTTCTTCGCGTTCGCGACCACTGTGTCGCGTTCGCATGGGCTTGCTGAAGTCCTCTTCCGTGTTCCCGACCTCTATGCCGCATTCGCGACCCCTGTCTCGCGTTCGCGTAGGAAAAAAATCTTCAGCATGAATTTCTTCTTCGCAAACACGTGAGACCCTTCGCGTTCGCAAAGGACAACACCAGACAAAAGCATCAGCAATTGAAAAACAAGGGAAAATGGTCTGAAACCACTCTGAATCACAACCGATGCCCCTGGGACCCCATCCAATCGGACCAACCAGTCTCAAAGCTGAAAGCGAACCTGCTCGATGCCTCAAATCACATCAAAACACCGAATTGTGCATCAATTCAAGCCTAATAAACTATTGAATTTCTAACTTCCACCTCCAATGCCGAAACCTATCAAATCACGTCCGATTGATCTCAACTTTTTCACACAAGTCATATTTGACATTACAGACCTGCTCCAACTTCTGCAATCAGAATCCGACCCTGATCAAAATTCCCAAAAACCTTCAATTTTCAACTTTTGCCAAATGTCCCTGTAATGACCTACGGACCTCTAAATCCACGTCTGGACGTGCTCCTAAGACCAGAAACACCATATGGAGCTACTACCAGGTTCGAAAACGGATATCGATAACATTGAAATACACTTCTACCGAAATTCATGAAATTCTTCCAAAATGCCAACTTTCAACAATAAGCGACGTAACGCTCCCAGGCCATCCAAAAACCGATACGAACATATACCCAAGTCCAAAATCATCAGAAAAACTTATTCGATCTTCCAAATCCCGATTTAGAAATCGTTTACTTGAAAGTCAAACCTTAGTCAATTCTTCCCGCTTAAAGCTTCCGAATTAGAGATTTCTTTCCTAATCAACTCTAAACTTCCCGAAATTAAATTCCGACCACACGTGCAAGTCTTAATTCCTGAAGTTAAGCTACTCAAGGCCTTAAACTTCTAAACGAAGCACTAGAGAAAAAAATGACCAATCATGTCGTTACATTTAGTATTATGATAATGAAGAAGAATAGTTTAGAACGAGGACGTCCGAGGATCAGGTGGGGTGCCTTGATTAAGGAAAAATCTTAGGAATTGGGAGGGAAGTTATCAGCTATGGGAGCATGGAAGAATGGGGACGCGAGCATTATGTTGTGGATGACGGCAGACTATATAAGGAAGGCGACGAAAGAGGTGTTAGAGGTCTCGTCGAGCTACTCTGGTGGTCACGAAGGCGACTGGTGGTGTAATGAAGTAGTACAAGGTAAAGTGAAAGTGAATAAGGCAGCGTACCTGAAGTTAGTAGGGAGCAGTGACAAGGAGGAGAGGAGAGCGAACAGTGAGAGATATAGGGCCGCTAGGAAGAAGGCCAAGCTTGCGGTCACGAAGGCTAAGACTCCGACTTTTGCTCGTTTGTACGAGGAACTGGGGGATAAAAGCGGGGAAGAAAGAGTTTTGATGAGGGAGGACCGAATTAAGCAGAGATGTCATACCCACTTTCATAAACTTCTGAATGAAGAAGGGGATCAGGATATTGTGCTAGGTGAGTTGGGGCATTCTGAGAGTCATCGTGACTTTAGATATTGTAGGCGAATCAATGTTGAGGAGATGGTGGAGGCTATTGATATCGCCCAAATTCACACGACAGTTTGGGGTTGTGAAGCGGTCGATTGCTATTATAATTACCCAACAGAGAGTCATGATCGATTCCTCAGGGAGCATAGATCGGATTAGGTGTATACTCGGACTAAGCGTATAACGTGTCTAAGATGAACTTCCACATACTTTGTTGTTTTAGTCTACTTCTAAATTGAGCTATTGTTTGCAAATGTAAAGCTAGAGAATGATATTTTTAGTGTTGTTTCCAAGTTTGTAAAAGAATTAAGGCATTGACTTCCACCTAGGTGTTTGCCTAACGGGTTGTGGGATTTAGAGCGAGTTTCATTGGTCGAGGTATAATATAGCAATCAACACGTAATAACCCACTCAGTACCTCTCGATAGTAGAGTGTCTTTTCCCAATTTGGCTTTCTCAAGTCCAAATGGGTAATTCACATAACATTTGATAGATGATCAAGTCGGGTTTTATTATCTCTAGATTCAACCCTTTAATTGGAACTTTCAATTTCTTGAGTTCATCCCAATTTCTTGTTAGCCAAGTTTTCCTAGACTATGTCTCTCTTTCTCAAGTAGAGACTAAGTCAAGTAGGCTTGAATCAATGTGTGCAACCCTTAATTCTACAATTAAAGTAAGAACTAAGCTAAATATTACACACCCAACCTTAAACAAGCCCTAAATCAAACACCTATTAGGTACCCACACTAGGGTTGGGTCACAACCCTAGCTAGAAATTTAGATACTCATAGATGGAAATGAAGAAATTAAAGAAGAAAAAATGATTAAAATAATATTAAATGATAAAGAAATTAAAATCCAATGTAAAATAGACACGTTATCATAAAATTTCCTAAAACAATAAATTAAAACGGCTACCAAATTCAGATGTTCAAACCTAACCTAATTTTGTGAAAAAATACTATTTATACACAACTGAAAATTTTGGACAAAATTGCCCTTTCAGAGGTTCTGCGGCCGCACAATTCTGTGTGCGGTCCGCACTTTGCTGAAACTCTTAACAGGTGGGACTTCTGCGGCCGCACAATTCTGAGTTGCGGCCGCACTACTTAATTTCTGCAGACCGCACATTTCTGAGTGCAGCCGCACTTTTGAGTTTTGCGGTCGCATAATTATAGTGCAGTCCGCACTTCTTGATGGACTCAGACTTGGACCTCTTTGATCTTCATCTTCTGCGACTGCATAATTATTGTGTGGTACACACTTTCCAAAGCTGCTCTGACTGAAATCCTTCATGATCTGCGGCCGCAGATAAAATTATGCGGTCCGCACTTTGGCCTTTTTTCTAGACTTTTGTCCTTGTCAAAAAATACTCCTTCTTGAGTCGAATTTCATCACTTTTGATCATTTTCCAATACTCCTGCAAGTAAGCATATTTTATCAGTTTTCGGGAATACCTTTAAGCATTTTTGAGCTAAAACGAAAGTAAAAAGGGCGCAAATAAGTAACCAAAATCCCCACTTATCAACTCTCCCAAACTTAAGCTTTTGCTTGTCCTCAAGCAAATAAGGTAATTCTCATATCCACAAGAAGAGAGCTATTTCAGCTAGCCTAAGGTGAATCAAACACACATCAATTGGGACCAACAATTACCCACACACTCATGAATTATTAATAAGGCAATGTTTTGAATGTTAAAGCACAAATAGCTCTAATGTGACACTTGAGTATCAAGAGTTGACTTTACTCATCAAGGAAGTTCGCACTTTCATGTATGTCATTGTGGATCCCAAACGCTTCCTCCTATACTCTCTGTTAGCTCGTCTCACTTAAGAAGGTAGCACTCAGTTCAATGATTTGTGAAAAGTTCGCTCATCACTCTCAAAAGAATGTCACAAGTACGGCTCTAAGTACCATATAATTTCCCCTCATGTAAATCACCACTAATGTAAGATTACTTGGCTTGGCCTCACGTAGGTCTTTTTCGGCATATAATGAAGGATTTTTTACTAAAGTGGGAAATGTTGGAATAGAACAGGTTCATCTTTTCTTAAGCACTCCATTTTCTCTTTTTGGCTCATGCTTTGCTGACTCTTTGAGTCATTTTATTTTTCCTTAAGAGAACTAGAGAGACTTGACAATACTATTTCTTGGTCATGATATTAATTTTCTCCTCCTTTGTTTTCTCCATGTCTTGCACTTTTATTATTCTTTGAATCCCGTCAACTCTTCACTTTATTCACTTTTTTTTAGTTTTTTTCTTTTGTACTTTCTTTCTTCTTTCTTTTCCTTTCTTTTTTTTCATTTCCGTGATAGCACTTTCAAACTTCTCATCTCTCCCCAAACTTATGTTTTTTGCCATTTATTTATCATAATTTCTACGGAAAACTCGGGTGCCAAGAAAGCGTCACTATAAAACGGGTAAAGGCTTGTAACATGAGTAGTAATCAATTTTAACTTGAGTAATTCGAATGCCTTCATGCAATCCTCGTTGAAATGGAACTTGGCATCTTTTTCCAAAAGCTTACACAAGGGGTTCACCACTTTGGAAAATTCCTTGATGAAACGGTAATAGATTCCCGCATGAACCAAAAAGCTCCGCACTTCCTTCACGGATGTAGGGGGTGGGAGTTTAGAAATCACCTATATTTTGGCCTTGTCGACCTCAATACCATGCTTTAAAATTTTGTGGCCGAGGAAAATTCCTTCCTCGACCATGAAGTGACATTTCTCCCAATTCAATACCAAGTTGGTCTCCTCACATCTTGCCAAGACCTTATCAAAAATTTTCAAGCAATCCTCAAAATAATTCCTGACCACGGAAAAGTCATCCATGAAGACCTGAAGAAAATCCTCCACCATGTCGGTGAAGATATCAATCATACACCATTGAAAAGTCGTCGGTGCATTGCATAACCCAAATGGCATCCGCGAGAATACGGAAGTACCATAGGGACATGTTAAAATAGTCTTCCTTTGGTCCTCCGGAGCAATAAGAATTTGATTGTAGACGGAATATCAATCAAGGAAGCAATAGAAAGCACGACCGGACAACCTATCAAGCATTGGATCAAGGAATAGAAGTGGGAAATGATCTTTCCTTGTGACTTTGTTGAGCTTGCGATAGTCCATATACAGTCTCCACCCGGTCACCGTTTATGTAGGAATCAACTCGTTCTTTTCATTAGTGACCACAGTCATGCCCCCTTTCTTTTGGACACAATGCATTAGAGCTTTCCACGAGCTATCGAAAATAGGGTAAACAACCTCAGCATCCAACCATTTTATGATCTCCTTTTTCACCACCTCTTGCATTGCTTAATTTTCTTTGATGTTAAACGGAGGGTTTGGAATCCTCCTCCAAAATAATCTTGTGCTTGCAAAATGCAGGCTTATACCCCGAATGTCCGCCAATGTCCATCCGATAGCTTTCTTCCTCTTTTGTAGCACCGCCAGAGTAGAGTCTACCTGCACGTTAGTCAAATAAGAGGAGAGAATAACCAATAAAGTAGAACACAGGCCAAGGAACTCATACTCTGAGATGTTGAGGCAATGACTTTAACTCCAAAGTGGGAGGCTCCTCGATTGAGGGCTTTGTTGGAGGAGTCTTCCGGTTTTCAAGATCTAAGGACAATTTGAGGGGTTCCTAAGTGTACGACCCCATTCCTTGTAATGCATTCACACATTCCACAGAGCCATCCTTCTCATCATCATCATGATTGAGAAATATGGCCTCCAAAGTATCATAAACATTCATCATGGCACTTCTAGCATCATCAACTATCACCTCGGTTACTAAGTCCACAAACGAACAACTTTCATTGCTATTCGGTTGCTTCATAGATTTGCACACATGGAAAACCACCTTTTCATCATCCACCCGGAAGGTGAGCTCACCGGCTTCCACATCAAAAAGAGAATTTCCCGTAGCAAGGAAAGGTCTACCCAAAATAATAGGCACCTCATAGTCCACTTCACAATCAAGAATCACAAAGTCCGCCGAGAGGATAAACTTATCAACACGAACCAACACATTATCAATAATACCCAATGGTCTCTTCATAGTATGATCCACCATTTGTAACCTCATAGATGTGGGTCTTGGTTGCCTAATTACCAAAGTTTTGAACACCGAGTAGGGCATCAAGTTGATACTCACCCCGAGATCACAAATAGCTTTGGAAAAGTCGACGCTTCCAATAGTGCACGGGATTGCGAAAGCGCCGGGATCTTCTAATTTCGGAGCCATTGAGTGCACAATTGCACTCACTTGATGTGTCATCTTTATAGTCTCACAATTCATCGACCTTTATTTGTCACCAAATCCGTCATGAATGTTGCATATCCGGTCATTTTCTCCAAAGCCTCACTCAATGGCACATTAATAGATAAGCTTTTCATCATGTCAATAAACTTCTTAATTGGTTCTTGCCATTTTTCTTGGCAAGCCTTTGAGGGTATGGAGGAGGAGGCCTTGGCATTGTTGCCTTATCCTTTGGCACTACCGGTTCCGGTATGTCAATAATGTGTTCCTTAGACGGCTTCACTTCTTCTTGAGTCTCCTCCACATTTTCATCAATATCAATTCTCACTTGGTCATTTGCTTGGACCACATTAATTGGAATTGCATC
Organism: Nicotiana undulata; assembly: GCA_005239495.1. Lineage (NCBI taxonomy): Eukaryota > Viridiplantae > Streptophyta > Magnoliopsida > Solanales > Solanaceae > Nicotiana > Nicotiana undulata. Next base: position 144,092 of record ML243748.1, read on the forward strand.
TTCTTGAATCACTTGATCATCATCTACAATTGTTATTTGATTTGAGTTGGTTGCATCCCCGCATTTTCCACTCCTTGTGGTCACGTCCATGGCATGTCCCGTATTGTTCCCACCCTTCGGGTTCACCACCCTGTAACTTGGTAGTTTCCCCTTAAGACGAGTGTTTAAAGCTTGCAAGATTTGCCCCAATTGAACTTCCAAATTGCAAATTGAAGTGTTGTGAGAGGCTAGTTAGGCATCAGAGTTGGCATTCTTCTCCATCATTTATTTGAACATGTTCTCAGTTCGCCCCATCTCATTATTGGAAGAGCTAGGTCCATGAGACGGATAAGGAGGCATGTTGCTTAGTTATTGATACATCTGGGGCCTTTGAAAGCTCGACCCCCGGTTCCCTTGGTTATTATTCCAACCCCCGTAGTTGTTGCCTCCCCAATATCCTTGATTGTTGCCACTCCAATTGCCTTGGTTTTTTTTATTGTTCCAATTGCCTTGATTGTTTTGATTGTTCTATTTACCTTGATTGTTGTTACCACCACTCCAATTGCCTTGGTTGTTTGAGTTCCAATTTTCATGATTACCTTGAGATCGCCGTTGTTATTGATTCGGGCCTTTAGAGTTGTTTCTTTGCCCTTGGAAGTTGTTCACGTATTGCACTCCCTCCTCTTGTCCATTGTATGATTCATCTTGGTCAAACCAACTATCATCTTGGACATATTGTTCCACACAGTTTTGCACTTGTTGACCCTTTTGACTTTGCTTGTTCACCATCATATTAACACCTTCCATTGCATTTACTTGCTTAGGACCTTGAACTTGTTGAAGTTGAGCTCTGTCTAATTGATTCATTGTGGTGGTGAACTCGGCAATTGCTTTCCCATGATCATGCAATTCTTTATGTAGGTGAATCACATCGGATCACCTTGAGGAAAATTTGCTCTACTTTTCCATGCCGATGAAGTATCCGCCATTTCATCTAAGATCTCACAAGCTTCAGCATATGGTGTTGTCATGAAATTCCCACCGGCAAGTTGGTTGACCACACATTGATTGGTAGTATTTACCCCCCTATAGAAAGTTTGTTCAATCATAGCCTCGGTCATGTCATTAATTGGGAACTCTTTCACTATAGTACGGTACCTTTCCCATATATCGTGCAAAGGCTCATTGTGTTCTCGCTTGAATGCTAGAATCACGTCTCGAAGAGTAGCCAAATTCACACCATATTTTGGGTTGTGAAGCGGTCTATTGCAATTATAATTACCCAACTGGGAGTCAGGATCTATTCCTCAGGGAGCGTAGACGGGATTAGGTATATACTCGGACTAAGCGTATAACATGTCTAAGATGCACTTCCACATACTTTGTTTTTTTAGTCTACTTCTAAATTAAACTACGGTTTTCAAATGTAAAGCTAGAGAATGATATTTTTAGTGTTGCTTATCAAGTTTGTAAAAGATCTAGGGTTGTGACTTCCACCTAGGTGTTTTTCTAATGGGTTGTGGGCTTTAGAGCGGGTTTCTTTGGTCGGGATGTAATATAGAAATCAACACTAAATTACCCACTCATTACCTCTCGTTAATAGAGTGGGTTTGCCCAAATTGGCTTTCTCAAATCGAAATGGGTAATTCATAGAACAGTGGATAGATGCTCAAGTCGGGTTATACTATCTCTAGATTCCACCCTTTAATTGAGACTATCAATTTCTTGAGTTCATCCCAATTTCTTGTTAGCCAAGTTTTCCTAGACTCAGTCTCTCTTTCTCAAGTAGAGACTAAGTCAAATAGGCATGAATCAATGTTTGCAACCATTAATTCTAAAATTAAAAGCAAGAACTAGGCTAAATATTACAAACCCGACCTTAAACAAGCCTTAAATCAAACATACATTAGGTTCAAACTAGGGTTGGGTCACAACCCTAGCTATAAATTTAGCTACCCATAGATGGAAATGAAGAAATTAAAGAAGAAAAGATGGTTAAACTCATATTAAATGATAAGAGATGAAAATCCAATGTAAAATAGACAAGCTATCATAAAGTTTCCTAAAACAGTAAATAAAACCGACTCCCAACTTTAAGATGTTCAAACTTAACCTAATTTTGTCAAAAAAGATTATTTATACACAACTAAAATTTTCGGACAAAATTTCCCTTTCGGAGGTTCTGCGGCCGCACAATTGTGCATTCTGCACTTTTCTGCAACTCTTGATAGGAGCGTCTTCTGCGGCTGCACTTCTTAATTTCTGCTAACCGCACATTTTTTAGTGCGACCACACTTTTGAGTTCTGCGGCCGCATAATTATAGTGCGATCCGCACTTATTCATGGACTCAGACTTGGAACTCTCTGATCTTCAACTTTTGCGACCGTACAACTATTGTGCAGTCCGCACTTTCCAAAGCTGCTCTGATAGAAATCCTTCATGATCTGCGGCCCGCACTTTGGCCTTTTTTCTTGACTTTTGTCCTTGTCCAAAAATACTCCTTGAGTCAAATTTCTTCACTTTGGCTAATTTTGTAATACTCCTGCAAGTAAGCATATTTTATTAATTTTTGGGAATACCTTTAAACATTTTTGAGCTAAAATGAAAGTGAAAAAGGGCGCAAATAAGTAGTCAAAATCCCCACGTATCAGCTATGCGTAAGATGAGTATGGGCAGAGCTACTAGGCCAGACGAAATTCCGATAGAATTTGGGAGGTGTGTGGGTAGGGCAGGATTGGCGTGGCTTAATGGGCTATTTAATGTTATTTTTAGGACGAAGAGGATATCGTAAGAGTGGAGGTGGAGCATGGTGGTTTAGTTGTACAAGAACAAATGTTATATCCAGAGTTGTAACAACTATAGGGATATCAAATTAATGAGTCATACTATGAAAGTTTTGGAGAGAGTGGTAGAAGTGAGGGTGAGGAAGACGGTGTCTAAGTGAGGGTGAGGAAGACGGTGTCTATTTCAGGCAACCAGTTCGGGTTCATGTTGGGGCATTCTAGCACAAAAGCTATACACCTGTTTAGAAGGTCGGTAGAACAATATAGGGAGAGTAAGAAAGATCTGAACATGGTGTTTATTAATCTGGGAAAGCGTATGACAAGGTTCCTAGAGAGGTTCTATGGAGATGCTTGGAGGAAAAAGGTGTGTCGGTTGCTTACATTAGCGTGATTATGGACATGTATGATGGAGCTAGGACTTGTGTTAGGATAGTGAGAGGCGACTCAGAGCATTTTCTGATTTTATGGGGTGACACCAAAGGCCTGCGCACAACCCATTCCTATTTTCTCCGATGATGGATGCACTGACACGCCATATCTAAGGGGAGGTGTCATGGTGTATGTTATTTGCTGACGACATAGTTCTGATTCATGAGATGTGAGGCGGCGTCAACGAGAGGCTGGAGGTTTGGAGACGACCCATGATTCTAAGGGTTTCAAGTTGAGCAGGAGTAAGATGGAATACCTAGAAAGCAAGTTCAACATCATACCGACGGAAGCGAGAGTGGACGTGAAGCTTGAATCCAGGTCGTCCCCAAGAGGGGCAGTTTCACGTACCTTGGGTTGGTTATATAGAGGGATAGTGAGATCGACGAGGATGGCACATACAATATAGGGGTGGGGTAGATGAAGTAGAGGTTAGCATCTGTAGTCCTGTGTGACAAGAAAGTGCCACTGTCACTCAAAGATAAGTACTATAGAGTGGTAGTCAGATCGGTCATGTTGTATGGGACTGAGTGTTGTCCAGTTAAGAACTTTCATATCCAGAAGATGAAAGTAGCAGAAATTAAGATGATGAGGTGGATGTGCATGCACACTAAGATGGATGAGATTAGGAATGAAGATATTTGGGAGAAGGTGGGTGTGGTCCCCATGGATGACAAGTTGCGAGAAGCAAGGCTTAGATGGTTCGGGAACGATCAGAAGAGAAGCACATATGCCCCGGTAAGGAGGTGTGAGAAGGTGGATTTGATGGGTACGAGGAGAGGTAGGGGCGTCCTAAGAATTATTAGGAAGAGGTGATCAGGCAGGACATGGCGCGGCTTACCGAGGACATGGCCCTAGATAGGAAGTTGTGGAGGACGAGCATTAAGGTTGTATGTTAGGGGGTAGTTGTGCATATTTATACGGCGCTCCAGAGTGAGGCTAGTCTGTTAGGATTTAGTCTTAGACTTCTAGTAGTTTATGTTGAGTTCCCACCACTCTTTCATATTTCTTAGTACCGGGCTTTATCAACTGGTTATTATTTTACTTTTCTTATATTTTCTAGTTCTTGTGGTGTTTCTATTTTTTCTATGGTTTTATTGATGATATTGATATATTGTATCTTTTTGTTTTTTGTCTTGTTGAGCCAAGGGTCTATCAGAAACAGCCTCTCTACCCGCTCGGGGTAGGGGTAAGGTCTGTGTCGTACCCCATTTTTCTATCGCACGGGTTAGGTACAGAGAGATCGGGTTCTATAACATTCTGGACAACTCCTTACAGGAAAAGAGTTTAAGGAAGAGTCGCCACCTAACGATTTTTTGTGGTGCGTTAGGGCACCTAAAGTTTATAACTCATAAACTAGTTTGCATTACCAGAGATTGGGTAAGGGCTTGAAATTATCCTAAGGAGAAGGTGTTAGGCACCCCTCAAGATCCACAAATGTGGATCCCAGCCAAGAAATTTTGTGAAATTGGACGGTGAACAAGTAGCAAGCAAGGTTCATATAAGAGGGGATTTCAATCAAGTATGAAAATCTTTAAAAGTTTTGGAGAAAACATTAGAATAAACATTTGAAAAGAACGGTCCAAGGTTTAAAGTAATACGGATCACATCAATGCAATACCCGGTAAGTCACTTCCTCAAAGAGGCAGCTACACGTGGTATTAGCGCACCGGTCATCATATCCGTATTCTACCCTTCCCACCCCGTAAAGGTTATATAAAACGCGTGTGTTGGTCACGAATGCTTATTGCGTGCTATTACCCGTCCCGTCCTATCAGTCCTGGAGGGTGTTTAGGACTACTATTCCTACAAGGCGAGTACTAGGATGACCCCCTAGGTTTAAAGGATTAAACTCTAAGAGACATACAATAACAGTTAGGACTGCATATAGAGGAAGCATACAAAAGCAAATAGGGGCCCATACAGCCCTCCACAGGTTGTATACGTAAATAGCACGACTCAAGCACATAAAGGAGTCTCAATGAAAAAGTTTTTAAAATAGAGGTTTTAAGTTTGAAAACAGTAGGCTTAGGAGCTTTAGTTTTATGAAAATAAGGCAAAAGTCGATTAAAACAGAGCAGTTTAAGGAAGACTTGATTGGAAAAATCCAGTAATTCAAAGGAAATAGCAAGATTAAAAGTGCACAGCAGTTTTGAGGGAGTTTCAAATAAACGGATGAATAACCTTTAGAAAACCAATAATCAGAAGTAAAACAAGATTTGAACGTAAAACTGGGTAGTTTCAAACAGGGGTGACATACCTTAAAATCAGTAATTCAAAAATATTGCAGGAACCAGTAGTTTAAAGGAGTTTTAGTAGAGGAGAGTGAGTGCATAACTTCGAGAACCAATAATTTTAAGATAGAGCAAGGATTCAAACACACAGAGTGACTTTGTGAAAGGGAGAGTTTGTTTTGAAAATCTGTTAATTGCTGGGCAAACAAGAGTGAAAATAACGACACCCAGCGATGTTCTCAAGAAAAGGTTGCTTAGTTTTTACAGGTCATTTTTAATACAAACAGGACATAATGGTCGATTTGGGTTTTAATAAGTGTTAGGCCTAAGGTTTTCCTAGGCGTCGTACACATTGCCTTTTTTTATTTTGAAAGGTGATCATGCATACTTTAGTCCTGATTTTAACGATATGCGAGAAAAAGATAAATTTGCAGAAAACGTTTTAAAACCTTTAACCATATTTTAGTGAGATTACTAGATTAGAACATTAACTAGGCGTTTAACAGTGCGCAATAGAAAATAGGCATTTTGAAAGTAAAATCCTAAAGAGCAGGATATCTAGTGCACACATGAATAAGTAGAATCCTATAGGCATGTATTCTACATGCAATGCTTGTGAAGATGCAGTAGCAGTAACATATGGTAGTTTTATTACTTTATTATAGTTATTAGCTGTGAACAAGAAAAAAATAGACATAAGTGTAGTAGAGATGTTGAAGTAGACAACCTAAACATGGTTTCTAATGCATGGTATGTATGTCCTAAGCATGATATTATTACGCACATAGGTAAGTAAAATCCTATAGTTATGTTTTCTACCCATACTATACTAAACATGCATAATCCCCTCCCACATTCACTATCCAGCCCCAAATATTCGTTCACAAATTATTACAGGCCAATAATAATAAATTACATTAATGAAAAATGAAAAAGTAAGAAGCTACTTCTATAGGGCGCCTTCAATCAGGCCCATTCTCCCAACCTCACTCCTTTCGACTTTCACAACCTTACATGGCCTGGGTGCGGTAAAGTTCCCTAGGGCCCCAAATGGATCCCTGGCCAATGCCAACATCTAAGCAAAATTACCAAGATTTTAACAAAGTGCAGTGTGGAATTACCAGCCTTGTGTGTTAAAGTTCAATGAGTACTGAGGGGTACTCAAGGCAATGCTCACACGAAGGGGATAGGACCTAATTTCTAAGAGTAGTGGGAAGTACTTATAGTTTAAAAGAGTGTTGAGTTTGAAAGAGTTCTGAAATAACAGTTTTGAAAAATGACTTCAAAGAACAATGTAAGAGTTTTACAAAAGGAAAATAGTTTGCAAAAGGGAAAGAAACATGCCAATCACAACTCAGCAAAGGTGCAGGGTTCAAACTCAACAGGGGAAAGGGAGTTGGGGACAAGTAATTCACATGTGAACAATAGAATAAAGTTACAGATTCACATAGTTACCACATAGTTGTCACAAAGCAATCATAGATTTACAGGATCAGAATTATATAGCATTTAGAAATCAGATGGAGGGATACAGGTTGCAGCATGAGAGGCTAAATAGGGGATGAGAGCATGTAACAATAGTCATGTTGAGATAAGAAGCATTAACCTATAGACAAATAATCATACTAGTGACATAAGTCTCACATAGAGTCACACATGAGGAACAAGAGACATATTAGACTGATAGGATAGGAGGAATAACAGGGATATGCTAATGACATCAGACTCAAACCATTATGGAGAATCACATGAGGAAAGCAGAGTACTTATTAGACTAATAAAAGAGAAAGGACATTATAGAATCGTGATAATTACATGGTAGGAAGTAGAACCACAAGATAAAGCACCAAAGGAACAACGGGTATATAAACAAGAATTGAAGCATATTGTGTGGATACACTATAAAATTAACTTAGAGACATACCAGTTGATTGATATAGAATAGCAAGGTGAAAAGAGATAGAACAACAACAGCACTATGCAGAACAAAGGAGCAACATAGTAGTAATGTGCAGAAGCAAAAGAGCAGCAAGGATTACTCAGTGTGTTTGTGTGTGCTATCAGTGTTCTCAATATCCATGTGTACTATAAGTGTCAGTGTCCTTTGCAAAGAGAGAAGGCAGTGTATATATAGTCGAAAAGCAAGTAGTGAATAAGGTAAAAATCAAGTCAAGTAGTAATTGAAGAACTCGAAATCAATTAAATCGGGAAATTAAGGCAGGTACTCCCTTAAGCCAAGGGATTTGATTCAAACGGTAAGAATCAGTGATATATAAGACAAGAAGAATCAATACACGATTAATAAGGAAAGGATCAATGTAGTTTAGTAATGGTAACAACTTAGAATCAGTAAAGTGAGAATCAGAAGGCTCACTTAATTAAGGGAGTCATCTCAAACGGTAAAGAAGAGGGAGCAAAATAGGGAAAAGAATTCACATAGCAAGAGCAATCAAGGAAATAATTTGAACATGGCAAGCACGGAGTAAGTGATTAGGACTAGGTTCAGAAGTTTTAATTAAGGAAACAATGTCAAGAATTAGTAAACATTGTAATCGACCATACAATAAGGCAGGAAAATAATTCAGAGGTTGGAAATCAGTAAAGGGGTATCAATCCCCAGAGATTAGGGATCCTAAATTAGTACCAATTCAGGAAAAGCCTCATATATTTAAGGAGATATTGGGAATCAGCATGGTATCACTCATAGTCATTCAAAAATGTCAAAATAAGCACTGATTTGAATAGGATAAACACACATTAGGTAAGAAGCACTAGAATCAAAGACCAACATCATAGCAAAGGTAATAATCACAAATAATCAGGGATTACTCATGGGAAACAGATACACATACAAATCGGAGGGACAAATCAGTAAAGACATAATCATGATTAGAACATAGTGTTAAAACTAAAGTTTTAACATAACAAATCATGATTAAAAGTGATAAAATGTCTAAGCATATGAGAAAATCACTTGAACCTTGAGAAATCGTTTGAAGAAAAGTTTCAGAAACCCTAAGGGAAGAACTTGTTTAAAAATGGAAAAGCTTTTGAGAAAAAGTGTAATAATACTCGTAATAAACTCAGATTCAGTGTAGATCTAAGAAAATCAAAAGGTTTTAAAGATTAGGGTTTCAGAGATATCGGAGAAAGTAGAAGAACCTGCTGTGAAACTCAAAGATCGTGGCAAATATGGCATGGTCGCGTCAAAACCCCACCGAAGAGAGCCGGAAAAAACCAACCAGGCAAGGAACCCCAGTAACCGTTCAGGCATGGTAAAGACCACTGGAGGTCTCAGAGATGGAGTAAACCGGAGAAATGAGGAGTCATGGCGGCTGGTAGTCGAAAGGGATGAGACTGGAGGTGGCCGGAGAGATGGTGGAGGCCATCGGAGAAGAAAAACCCAGAAAGTTCTAGAGAGAGGAGGAGAGGAATAGACGAGAAGAGAGAGAGTCGGTCTTGAGAGAATGAGACGGAGGGGGGGGTTATGTTAGAATTAAATTAGGTAAGTAATATCTGGACCGTTGATCAAATTTGATCAACGGTTCAGATTGGCTTGGGATTGGGTCGGGTATCGGATAGGTTTTGGGCTGGGTATTTAATTGGGTTTTGGCTGGGGTTTGGGTAATTGGGTTAAGGGGTTGAAATAGGTTAAGAGTGGCTAGATTTTAAATACTCCTTAAAAATAAGATAATTAATTAATTAAAATAACTAATAATTATATAAAAATGAAATTAAGTTTAAATAAGCAAAATCACAGTAATTAACTAATATTAAGTGTAAAAATGCATAAATTTTGAATTAAAATAATATAAAACATCCAATCGGGCCATAATTGCAAAGTTGTTGTAATCGGAATTAAATAAGACCTAATTGGATAATTTGTAAAATAATTGGATTTTAATGGATTAAAACGATTATAAATAACATACTATGGTAAAAAAATATTTTGAAGTTATTTATGACATAATTTAGGAATGATTTAAATATGAAATATTAAATAAACGAGAAAATAATTTAAATAAAAATATGGAAAATAGGGAAAAATACTCATCATTACAAAGAGTAATTTTGAAAGCTTATAGGCAAGTTTGAAATAATCTTGAGGAAAAATTGGGTATCAACAGCTGCCCCTCTTTACCCGGGAAGGATGAAAGAGTTGTCGGGTAAAGATATGATGGCCAATTTTGACTGAATGGAACCGCGTGAGAGAATTAGGCCACGCCCTGGTTTCTGAGCTTCCTACATATCCCTGGGTTTTATAGGAATCAGGCCGTATGTAGTTCCGGAATCATCGGTGAAATATACCGGTGATGTCTCACAAGAACGGACGCAAGGTGCAAGGTAAGGCAAAATTAGAAGGTCTTACATGGTTGTTTTGATAACTGGAGCGGTCCGCTCCTGCCTGGTTGGCTGTTCCGGCCGGATTACCTGCAAGTAAATAACAATCATATATCGTTCATAATATAAATATGATGCAAGTTCCCGTTGGACTATGAATGCTGTCTTCGGACAATTAAGATGATGTCCTTAGACCATGATGTCCTGGGTCATGAATCGCTTGGTGCGGGATCCGCAGGCTATGAAATGATGTTCTCGGGCCATGAGGATGGTGCCTCCGAACCATGGTGACTTTGAATAATGATGTGCAAGTTGAATAAAGGAGATTCTAGGCCATGAAATGATGTTCTCGGGCCATGAAGATGGTGCCTCTGAACGATGACGCCTTTAGACAAGTTGGAGATATTTCAGCCCATGAAGAATGCAGTAGTATGATGCTGACAAGATAGAGCTGAGTCTTGCAATTTGCGAAAAGAAAGAGGGGCAGATCTTAGCCCGAAAGAAAGCGTAAATAAATAACGTAACGAAAGGTGATTGCTTTGAAAAGGTAGAAAGGAGCTTTGCGTAATGAAGTAGAATGCAAAGAGAGGTAGCATGGAACCTCAGAAGGCAGAATGATTTCCTTATGCAATGCAGGAAATAAATGCAGGAGAGGTAGCGTAGAACGTCGGAAGGCAGAATGATAGCCTTATGCAATGCGAGAAAATGCAGGGAGATAGTGCTTAGTCTCGGAAGGCAGAGCAGTAGCCTTATGCAAAGATGCGAATGAAGGGGAGGTAGAGCTTAACCTCGAAAGGCGGAATGGTAGCCTTATGCAAAGATGCGAATGCAGGGGAGGTAAAGCTTAACCTTGGAAGGCAGAATAGTAGCCTTATGCAATGCGAGAAAAATGCAGGGAGATAGTGCTTAGTCTCGGAATGCAGAATGGTAACCTTATGCAGTGCAGGAAATAAAATGCGGGGGAGGTAGCGTGGAACCTCGGAAGGCAGAATGGTAGCCTTATGCAATGCGAGAAAATAAAATGACAGTAAGAGTTCTTAGTTGATGATAAAGTGCGGCGATCTGATTGTTGTGAATGAAGCGTTGCTTGCGATAATAGTAAGTGTCGGCATGTGCGATGAGTTCGGGAGCGTATCCTTGAGAAGTATGCGTCTTGCGGGGATAATAGGATGTTTTGGGCTTTCGCCGTATTTGTGCCTGCATCCAAAGAAAAAACGTGAGTTCTGTAAAGGGGAGGGTTAGTTCGTACCCCCAATGGCTCGGCTCGGCCTGTCTGCTTGATGATGATAACTTTGTTTATACCACAGGGGTGGCGTTGCTAAAACAAGCTATTCTTGAGAAATAAATATGCATGGTTTTATAAAAATATGATATAACATATAATTGAAAAATAATTTTCTTTGGATGAATCGACGACCACGACGCGGTTCAAGACATTGCAACCTCTCTTGCTACGGAAATTTGGTTTCAGAGTCCACTGGCTGTCTAGAAAACCGATAGTCAACTTGAATGTTTACACAAGAATTTCCAATCCTAGCCTCTTTTGTCAATCCGGGGCAATCCTCATCTGCCCTAGTTTGATGGGTGGATGCTTCTGGTTGTTGCTTGTGCGGTGATCAGTTGAACTTGCTTCGGAATTTTGAGGTCCCTCCTCAAAATTCTGTCCCAGTTTCCATTCGTGGGAAAGATGAATTTTTTATTAAAATGTGACCGAACCCATAGGGCTTCCTACGTATCCCCTCTTAAACGGGAATCAGGTCAGGCGTAGTTCAATTTACAGCATTGAGAAAAGCATAGAGAGTTTACACATAGTAACGCTTGACTGCGTCTGAGTTGATTGGTTTAGGCCAAACTTCTCCATCCATTTCTGCGAGTATGAGTGCTCCTCCTGTTAGCACTCGGTGAACCATGTACGGGCCTTGCCAATTGGGAGAGAATTTCCCTTTTGCTTCATCTTGATGAGGAAAGATTTTCTTTAACACCAGCTGCCCTAGTGTGAATCGTCTTGGTTTGACTTTCTTGTTCAAGGCTCTGGTCATTCTATTCTGATATAGCTGACCATGACAAACCGCGTTCATTCTTTTTCCGTCTATGAGGGCCAATTGCTCATAGCGACTTCTTACCTATTATGCGTCACTGAGCTTAACTTCTTGTATGATTCTCAGAGATGGGATCTCAACTTCAGCAGGAATGACGGCTTCTGTACCGTATACCAACATGTAAGGAGTTGCCTCGGTTGATGTGCGAACCGTGGTACGGTATCCCAGCAGAGCGAATGACAACTTCTTTTCCACTACTTGTGCTTCTCTACCATCTTTCTCAATATCTTCTTGATGTTCTTGTTGGCAGCCTTAACGGCTCCATTCATTTGAGGTCTGTATGCTGTGGAGTTCTTGTGTTTGATCTTGAAGGTTTCACACATTGCTTTCATCAAATCACTGTTTAGGTTGGAACCATTGTCGGTGATAATTGACTCTGGAACTCCGAACCGACAAACAATGCGGTCGCGGACGAAATCGGCAACAACTTTCTTAGTAACTGCTTTGTAGGATGTTGCTTCGACCCATTTGGTGAAATAGTCAATGCCAACCAAAATGAACCTGTGTCCATTGGAGGCTGTAGGATCGATTGGTCCAATAACGTCCATGCCCCAAGCGGCGAACGGTCAGGGTGAACTTGTTGAATTAAGCTCATTAGGAGGTACCTTTATCATATCCCCATGTATCTGACATCGATGGCATTTGCGGACATACTGGATGCAATCTGTTTCCATGGTCATCCAGAAATAACCAGCCCGAAGTATCTTCTTTTCTAGAACAAACCCGTTCATATGAGGACCGCATGTACCAGCATGTATTTCCCCCAACAACTTCGTTGCTTCCTTTTCTTCGACACATCTTAGCAAACCCATATCGGGAGTCCTCCTATACAGGATTCCACTGCTATGAAAGAAATTGTTTGATAACCTTCGAAGAGTGCACTTCTGAGTAGCGTTTGCAAGCTCTGGGTACTCTCCATATACCAAGTACTCCTTAATATCATGAAACCAAGGCTTTCCATCTGCTTCTTCTTCAACATGGGCGCAGTAGGCCGGCTGATTGTGAATCCCCACCGGGATAGGATTAATAAAGTTCTTGTCTGTATGCTGGATCATAGATGACAAGGTGGCCGGTGCATCGACGAACTCATTCTAGATTCTGGGGACGTGCCGGAATTCTATCTTTGTGAGCCTCTTTCTTAATTCCTGTACACGATGTAGATATGGAAATAGTTTGGAATTCTTTGTTGCCCATTCTCCTCGGACTTGGTGTATCACTAAGTCTGAATCACCAATCACTAATAATTCCTGAACATTCATGTCGATGGACAAGTTGATCCCCAGGACTCAGGCCTCATATTCAGCCATGTTGTTGGTGCAGGGGAACCTGAGTTTGGCGGATTGTAACGACCCAGCCGGTCGTTTTGCGTAATAGGGTCCCGTTTCCTTAAATGAAACCTTCCATAGCGGCTATTATTTCTTTATGACTCGCGGGAGCGGGTGGTTCGAGATGTGGGAATGAATTGGATGGTTTAGGAACACTTGGTTCCTTAAGGCTGGCCCATATGGCCAAGTTTGACTTCGGTCAACAATTTGAGCAAACGACCTCGGAATCGAGTTCTCACAGCTCCAGTAGCTCCGTACAGAGATTTCGGACTTGGGCATATGTTCGGCTCGGGTTTCGGATGACCCGGGAGCGTTTCGGCGCCCGAAATAGAAATTAGGATTTCCTTAAGTTTAGAATTTGGCCCGGAACGGGACTTCATGCTATCGAAGTCCGAATGGAATTCCGAGGCCGGAAATAGTTCCCTATAGTCATTTATGACATGTCTGCAAAATTTGGGCTCATTCCGAGTAGTATAGACCTGTTCGACGCAATGTAATGAATTCTAGAATTTCAAAGTTCTTAAGTTTGATTAATTTTGTTTTGGGGTTGAATTTTGAGTTCCGTTATTGTTTTTCATGTTCCGGAAGTTCGGGCGAGATATCACGAATACAGACTTGTCGGTGCTTTTGGACGGGGTCCCGGGGGCTCAGGGGTGTTTTAGACCCCCGGGAGCTAAGTTCGAAAAACCAGAAATTTTCTGTCTGGTTTCCTTCTCTGCGATCGCAGAAGCAAGGATGCGATCGTAGAGAAGTAACTATGCTGGGCCATCCAATGTTCTCTGCGATCTCATACATCACTCCGCGATCGCATATGGTCCCCTCCCCAACCCTCTGCGGTCGCAGACTCACTCTTGCGATTGCACAAGTCACCTACCCCTCCCCCCTACTGCTTGTTCCTCTCTGCGGTCGCAGACCTCACTCTTGCGATCGCATAAGCCTATCTCCCCACCCTCCGCGATCGAAGGCCCCATCTATGCGATCATATAGTGCTTCTCGAGGGCCAGGGTAATTTTTTCTCCACGATCGCAAGCCTGATGACGCGATCGCATTGAAGGTTTTCCTGGGCAGTATTTAAATGCCCAATTACGGGCTTTCTTCCTCATTTCAAATTTCCAAACTCCATTGAAGCATCATAGAGCTTGGGGAAATGGCTGTCCAAAGCCACTATCGTCTAAGGTGAGTGACTTCTTCTCTAAATTATCAATTTTTCATGGAATTCAACAAATTTTGTTCTTAAAAATATCAAAATCATGGGAAAAATTGGGTAGAAATTCCTAAGGCTTTGATAATTAGTGAATTATCCCTTTTTAGCCATGAATTCCTAAATAAATTAGGTAATTACGATTCTTAGGCTTCGGGTAATTCATTCCTTCGAGAATTTTCAAAATCCGAACGCGTGGGCCCGGGGTCGAAATTTCAAAAACCTTCAAGAATACTATATTTTGGAATTTCTTGTTAATTCTTATTCTTGGAGCATAAATTGATTCAATTAAGCTATGTTTGGCTAGCTGTGAGTCGTCGAGGGTAGTTTCGGAGCTTTGAGCGCATTCTTGATCCGTTCTTTGGTTCGAGGAGTGCTTCGTCGAGGTTAGTCTCCTTTCTAACCTCGTAAGAGGGAAATTGTCCCTCTAGGTAACCTTGTCTGCTATGTGATATTGTTTGGGGGATACGTACGCACCGAGTGACGAGAGTCTGTACGTAGTGGCTATTACTGCTTCGTCCGGGTAGTTAGGACACATCATGTTCATTGTTTTTCCCTGTTGTAGCATAGATATGACTTGTATACTTGTGTGATTGGTACTGTTGTCTTTGAACGTTGTGATACTTGGCTTGATTTAAGTGTGATAAGAGAATCACGGGATGGGATCGGGACGTACGCTACGATAGAGTGACGAGTGATAATATTATGGGATCGGGTCGTACGCCACGGCAGAGTGATGATTGATTATATTATGGGATCGGGTCATACGCCACGGCAAAGTTTACAGGGTGGGATCGGGCCGTACGCCACGGTGGAGATTGAGACTACAGGGTGGGATCGGGCCGTACGCCACAACGAATATTTACAGGATGAGATCAGGTCGTACGCCACAGCAGAGCGATGTGAGTGAGTACCATTTGGGAGCGGTCTGTACGCCATGGCAGATACCAAACTTGTTTGATTTGAGATTGTTGTTTGATGCTGGATATTGGTGTACTTGATTATTTGTTTTACTTTCCTACAGTTTTCCTTACATCCTGCTTACTTTATTACTGTTGGACCTTAGTGAGTATCGAGTCGACCTCTCGTCACTACTTCTTCGAGACTAGACGGGATACTCACTGGGTACATGTTTATGTATGTAGTCATGCTGCACTTTCCTTTCTTTCTGCACTTGATTGTGCAGGTCCGGAGGCTGGCAGTCTGATTATCAATCCAGTGCTAGATATTGACCGAGTGGCTATACTTCACAGTGAGCTGTCCTTCTTGGTGACTTCCTGGCAGCACCCTGGAGTTTCCTTGTCATATTTCCTCTGTATTTTGTTCAGACTGAGGCTTTGTATATATATTTCAGTTATTGTATATTCAGTAGTTGTCCGTGGCGCTCGTAACACTAGTTCCTGGCACACACACGCAGTTATTATTTTGGGGTTTTGGCTGTGCATATGTTATGCGACGTGCCTATCAGTTGATTTCTGTACCTGTGGTTCTATCTTGTATCATTTATCATTAGTGTGTTTTATCCATTTAAAATTGGTAGTTATTAAATTGTTAACCAAAAAGGGGAAGGGTAACACCTAGTGTGTTTCATATCGGCTTGCCTAACCCCGCTGTTGGGCGCCATCGCGACCTGAATTAGGATTTGGGTCGTGAAAATGTGGTATCAGTGCTTTAGGTTCACGTAGTCTCACGAGTCATGGTCAAACCCAGCAGATTCTTGCGGATCGGTACGGAGACGTCTGTACTTATCTTCAGGAGGCTATAGGGTGTTAAGAAACTCGTTTTGTTCATATCCTATCGTGCAACCGATGATGTACTCAAACCTTTTCTTCTACTCTCTCACAGATGGTGAGGACGCATGTTTCACATGTTCCTGATCCAGGGGAGGCTGCTACCCCCGCCGCTTGAGGCCGTGGTAGGGGCAGGGGTAGGGCTCCTGTTCGTAGGAGAGGGCGAGGGCGTCCCAGAGCTGTACCGGTCGCATCGATTGAGGACCCTTATGTTGAGGAGAAGGATGAGCTGCCACAAGTAGCTCCACTACCAGCTGATTTTATGATGGCGCCGGGCTTCCTGGAGGTCATGGGCCGTATGCTGAAGTTCATGGATACTATGTCACAGGCGGGTGTACTTCCATCAGATCCTGCTGCTTCTCAGGCAGGAGGGGGAGTTCAGACCCCTACCGCTCAGGCTACAGGACCAGCAGCAGCAGTACATCGTACTCCAGATATTCCACCAGTGATCGCGGTTCAGCCTGGGGTGGCAGCACCAGAGCCCAGGCCAGTTGCAGAGATAGACCAGCAGAAGCTGCTGGGTAGATAGACCCAGCTTCCCCCTCCGACCTTCGAGCGTGAGCGGGGAGAGGATGCACAGGATTTCATCGAAAGGTGCAGGGACAGACTGCACAACATGAGGATATTAGAGTCACATGGGGTAGATTTCACGACCTTCCAGCTTGAGGGCAGAGCTCGCCGCTGGTGGTAGTCTTATGTCCTCAGTAGGCCAGCAGGGTCTCCACCGGTTACTTGGGAGCAGTTTACTAAGTTATTCTTGGACCGATACATTCCACCGTCTGAGAAGGAGGAGCTGCGGGGTCAGTTTGAGAGGTTATAGCAGGGGCAGATGTCTGTGTCAGATTGTGAGGCCAGGTTCTTAGAGTTGTCTCGCTATGCTTTCATGATATTGACCACAGATGCTGAGAGGGTTCGACGATTTGTGGCAGGCTTACATCCGGGTATCAGGACTTCCTTGGCCAGAGAGGTAGAGATGGGTACCCCATATCAGCTTGTAGTCGAGATAGCTCGACGTAACGAGGGTTACCGTGTGAGGGGCAGGGAGCAGGGTCAGCTAGGTCAGCAAGGTCAGCAGGTCAAGAGGGCTAGGTTTGCAGGTGACTTCAGAGGGGCTCCAACTAGGGCCAAGGGTCAGTACGGAGGTGTCCAGTTCAGCAGGCCTTCCTATTCAGCACCTCCAGTACCTCCTAGGGTTGTTCCAGTCAAGCTTCAGTTTAGCGCCATGCCAGAGCGCTCCTATCATCCTCCAGCCATCTAGAGTGCACCCAATAGTTATTCTTGACATAAGAGATCCTCCAGTTCTTATCCTAGTGCTTTACCAGAGGATTCACACCGCTCTTCAGCTATTCAGGGTTCCTCCTCTTCAGGGCAGCGAGCAGTAGTGCTAGGGGGTTGCTTCGAGTGTGGGGATCTGAGCCACACGTTGAGGTTTTATCCCAGGTATCGGAGCAAGGCCGTGCAGCAAAGCCAGCAGCCTATGATTACAGCACCAGCAGCACGACCACCTAGGGGTGAAGGTCAGGTTGGCAGGGGCTGTCCTAGAGGGGGAGGCTGGTCAGGAGTGGGTCGTTCAGCTCTAGCTCGTCCTGGGGGAGCTTAGACATCGGGTGCTCCAGCCAGATTTTATGCTATTCCAGCCAGGGCAGACATAGTGGCATCAGACGCTGTGATTACATGTATTATTTTGGTCTATGGTAGAGATGCTTCAGTACTATTTGATCCAGGGTTTACTTATTCATATGTTTCAGCCTTATTTGCCCATTCTCTGGATGTTATTTGTGAGTCTTTGGGTTATCCCTTGTATGTATCCACTTATGTGGGCGACTCTGTAGTGGTAGACCGGGTC
This sequence comes from Nicotiana undulata, assembly GCA_005239495.1. NCBI lineage: Eukaryota > Viridiplantae > Streptophyta > Magnoliopsida > Solanales > Solanaceae > Nicotiana > Nicotiana undulata. The sequence continues at coordinate 162,117 of ML243748.1, forward strand.
TACCGGGCTTGTGTGATTACTTTATGTGGGTTTGAGACCAGAGCCGACCTGTTGTTGCTTGATATGGTTGATTTCAAGGTTATTTTGGACATGGATTGGCTATCTCTTCATCATGTTGTCTTGGATTGCCATGCCAAGACAGTTACATTAGCCATGCCTGAGTCGTCGAGGTTAGAGTGGAGGGGTGCTTCAGTAAGTGCCTTCAGCCGGGTCATTTCCTTCATGAAAGCTCGGCATATGGTCGAGAAAGGGTGCCTGTCTTATCTTTCTTATGTGCGGGACACCATCGTCGAGTCTCCTACCATTGATTCAGTTCCTGTCGTTCGGGAGTTTCCGGATGTGTTTCCTTCAGATCTTCCAGGCATGCCTCCAGATCGAGATATAGATTTCTGCATTGACTTGGCTCCAGATACTCAGCCTATTTATATTCCTCCTTATCGTATGGATCCTAAGGAGGTAAAGGAGTTGAAGGAGCAGCTTGAGAAGTTTTTGGCCAAGGGATTTATTATTTCAGGCCAAGTGTGTCGCCGTGGGGTGCTCCAGTCTTATTTGTAAAGAAGAGGGATGGGTCTATGTGGATGTGTATTGACTACCGCCAGCTGAATAAAGTGACCATCAAGAACAAGTATCCTCTGCCGCGTATTGATGATTCGTTTGATCAGCTACAGGGTGCTCGTGTGTTCTCTAAGATTGATCTGAGGTCACGCTATCACCAGTTGAAGATTCGGGCTTCTGATGTCCCGAAGACTGCATTTCGCACCAGATATGGCCATTATGAATTCTTAGTGATGTCCTTTGGCTTGACTAATGCCCCAACAACGTTTATGGACTTGATGAATAAGGTATTCAGGCCGTATATTTATTCATTCATGATTGTTTTTATTGATGATATATTGATTTACTCACGGAGCTTGGGTGAGCACGAGCAGCATTTGAGAGTTGTGCTTCAAACCTTGCGAGAACAGAAGTTTTATGCTAAGTTCTCCAAGTGTGAGTTCTGGTTGGAGTCTGTGGCATTTCTGGGGCATGTGGTGTCCGGTGAGGGTATCAAGGTTGATCCACAGAATATTAAGGCAGTGCAGAGATGGCCACGTCTTACTTCAGCTTCACAGATCAAGAGTTTCCTAGGCCTAGCAGGTTATTACCGTCGTTTTGTGGAGGTATTCTCTTCTATTGCCGCTCCATTGACTAGATTGACTCAGAAGAATGTTCCATTTCAGTGGTCCGATGATTTTGAATCGAGCTTTCAGAAGCTCAAATCAGCATTGACTTCAGCACCAGTTCTTTCCTCGCCTTCGGAGTCAGGAGTGTATACCGTATATTGCGACGCTTCACGCGTCGGGCTAGGATGTGTGTTGATGCAGGATGGCAGGGTTATTGCTTATGCTTCGCGCCAGCTGAAGGTTCATGAAAAGAATTACCCTGTGAACGATTTGGAGTTGGCAGTAATTGTTCATGCTTTGAAGATATGGCGGCATTATCTATATGGTGTATCTTGTGAGGACTATACTGACAACCGTAGCCTTCAGTAACTGCTTAAGCAGAGGGACCTTAATTTGAGGCTGCGAAGGTGGCTTGAGTTATTGAAGGACTATAATCTCACTATTCTGTATCATTCGGGCAAGGCAAATGTAATTGCGGATGCATTGAGCAGGCGAGCAGTTAACATGGGTAGTTTGGCCTATATTTCAGCTGAGGAGAGGCCTCTATCCTTGGACATTCAGTCCTTGGCCAACCGTTTGGTAAGATTGGACCTTTCAGAGCTTCGTTGAGTTTTAGCTCATGTGGTAGCTCAGTCTTCATTGTTGGGAGAGATCAAGGCTCGATAGTTTGATGATCCACGTCTAGCAGAGCTGCGGGATACGGTGGTCCAGGGCAGGGCCAAGGAGGTTACTTTAGGCGAGGATGGTGTTCTGCGGCTCCAAGGACGATTGTGTGTTCCTGATATTGGTTGCCTGAGGGAAAGGATTCTAGCAGAGGCGCAAAGTTCGCGGTACTCTATTCACCCAGGAGCGACGAAGGTGTATTGTGATTCTAGGCAGCACTACTGGTGGAGGCGGATGAAGAAGGACATTGTTCAGTATGTGGCCAGGTGTCTTAATTGTCAGCAGGTTAAGTATGAGCATCAGCGGCCAGGAGGCTTGTTTCAGCAGATACCCATTCCTCAGTGGAAATGGGAGCGAATCACTATGGACTTCGTGGTTGGGTTGCCTTAGACTTTGCGGAAGGTTTATGCGGTTTGGGTCATTGTGGATAGATTGACCAAATCGGCACATTTCATTCTTGTGCCTACTACTTATACTACAGAGGGGCTAGCTCATATTTACCTTCGTGAGATAGTCCAGTTGCATGGGGTGCCGGTGTCTATCATTTCAGATCGGGGTCCTCAGTTCACTTCGCACTTCTGGAGAGCCTTGCACAGCGAGATGGGTACTCAGATAGACCTCAGTTCAGCATTTCACCCTCAGACTGATGGCCAGTCAGAGCGTACAGTTCAGATTCTGGAAGATATGCTCAGGGCTTGTGTGATTGATTTCGGGGGTTAGTGGGATCAGTTCTTGCCTTTAGCGGAGTTTGCATAAAATAATAGTTATCAGCCCAGCATCGAGATGGTTCCATTCGAGGATTTATATGGTCAGCGATGTCGTTCTCCGATTCGGTGGTTTGAGCCTGGCGAGGCCAAGCTATATGGTACAGATCTGGTGAGAGATGCCTTGGAAAAGGTGAAGATTATTCAGGAAAGGCTTCGTACAGTACAGTCTAGGCAGAAGAGCTATGTAGATCAGCGGGCACGTGATGTAGCATTCATGGAGGGAGATAAGGTTATGTTGAAGGTTTCTCCCATGAAGGGCATTATGAGATTTGGGAAGAATGGCAAGCTGAGCCCCAGGTTTATAGGTCCTTTCGAGGTGTTGAAGCGGGTTGGAGAGGTTGCTTATGAGCTTGCTTTTCCTCCAGCCTTATCAGGAGTTCACCCAGTATTTCACGTATCCATGCTTCGGAGGTATCACGCCTACTTCTCGCACGTGGTTGATTACAGCACTATCTAGTTAGATGAGAAGTTGGGCTACGAGGAGGAGCCAGTTGCCATTATTGATAGGCAGGACCGCCAGTTAAGGTCTAAGACAGTTTCTACGGTTAAGGTCCAGTAGAGGGGCCAACCAATTGAGGAGGTGACTTGGGAGTCCGAGCAGGACATGTGGAGCAGATATCCACAGCTATTCAGCACTCCAGGTACGATTCTAGTCTCATTCGAGGACGAACGTTTGTTTAAGAGGTGGAGAATGTAATGACCCAGCCGGTCATTTTGCGTATTAGGGTCCCATTTCCTTAAATGAAACCTTCCATAGCAGCTATTCGTGCTTTATGACTCGCGGGAGCGGGTGGTTCGGGATGTGGGAATGAATTGGTTGGTTTAGGAACACTTGGTTCCTTAAGGCTGGCCTATTTGGCCAAGTTTGACTTCGGTCAACATTTTGAGAAAACGACCTCGGAATTGAGTTCTGACAGCTGCAATATCTCCTTACAGTGATTTTGGACTTGGGCGTATGTTCGGCTCGAGTTTCTGATGACCCGGGAGCGTTTCGGCGCCTGAAATGGAAATAAGGATTTCCTTAAGTTTAGAATTTGGCCTGGAACGGGACTTAATGCTATCGAAGTCCAAATGGAATTTCGAGGCCTGCAATAGTTCCGTATAGTCATTTATGACCTGTCTGCAAACTTTGGGTCATTTTGAGTAGTATAGACCCGTTAGACGCAATGTAATGAATTCTACAATTTCAAAGTTCTTAAGTTTGATTAATTTAGTTTTAGGGTTGACTTTTGAATTCCATTATTGTTTTTTATGTTCCGGAAGTTCGAGCGAGTCCATATCACGAATATAGACTTGCCGGTGCTTTTGGACGGGGTCTCGGGGGCGCGGGGGTGTTTTAGACCCTCGGGAACTAAGTTAGAAAAACCAAAAATTTTCTGTCTGGTTTCCTTCTCTGCGATCGCAAAAGCAGGGATGCGATCGCAGAGAAGTAATTATGCTGGGCCATCCAATGTTCTCTGCGATCGCAGACATCACTCTACGATCGCATATGGTCCCCTCCCCAACCCTCTGCGGTCGCAGACTCACTCCTGCGATCGCACAAGTCACCTAACCCCCCTACTGCATGTTCCTCTCTGCGGTCGCAGACCTCACTCCTGCGATCGAATAAACCTACCTCCCCACCCTCCGCGATCGCAGGCCCCATCTATGCGATCACATAGTGCTTCTCGAGAGCCAGGGTCATTTGTTCTCCGCGATCGCAGGCCTGATGATGCGATCGCAGTGAAGGTTTTCCTGGGCAGTATTTAAATGCCCAATTACGGGCTTTCTTCCTCATTTCCAATTTCCAAACTCCATTGAAGAAACTTAGAGCTGGGGGAAATGGCTGTCCAAAGCCACTATCATCTAAGGTGAGTGACTTCTTCTCTAAATTATCAATTTTTCATGGAATTCAACTAATTTTGTTCTTAAAAATATCAAAATCATGGGAAATATTGGGTAGAAATTCCTAGGGATTTGATAATTAGTGAATTATCCCTTTTTAGCCATGAATTCCTAAATAAATTAGGTAATTACGATCCTTAGGCTTCGGATAGTTCATTCCTTCGAGAATTTTCAAAAATCCAAACGCGTGGGCCCGGGGTCGAAATTTCAAAAACCTTCAAGAATACTATATTTTGGAATTTCTTGTTAATTCTTATTCTTGGAGCATAAATTGATTCAATTATGCTAGGTTTGGGTAGTTGTGAGCCGTCGAGGGTAGTTTCGGAGCTTTGAGCGCATTCTTGATCCGGTCTTTGGTTCGAGGAGTGCTTCGTCGAGGTGAGTCTCCTTTCTAACCTCGTAAGAGGGAAATTGTCCCTCTAGGTAACCTTGTCTGCTATGGGATCTTGTTTGGGGACTACGAACGCACCGAGTGATGAGAGTCCGTACGTAGTTGCAATTACTGCTTCATCCGGGTAGTTAGGACACATCATGTTCATTGTTTTTCCCTGTTGTAGCATAGATATGACTTGTATACTTGTGTGATTGGTACTGTTGTTTTTGAACATTGTGATTCTTGGCTTGATTTAGGTGTGATAAGAGAATCACGGGATAATATCGGGTTGTACGCCACGGCTGAGTGACGAGTGATTATATTATGGGATCGGGTCGTACGCCATGGCAGAGTGATGATTGATTATATTATGGGATCGGTCCGTACGCCACGGCAGAGTGATGAGAGAGTATATTATGGGATTGGGCCGTATGCCACGGTGAAGACTACAGGGTGGGATCGGGCCGTACGCCACGGCGGAGATTGAGACTACAGGGTGGGATTGGGTCGTACGCCACGGCGAAGATTTACAGGATGGGAGCGGGCCGTACGCCACGACGGATACCAAACTTGTTTTATTTGAGATTGTTATTTGATGCTGGATATTGATGTACTTGATTATTTGTTTTACTTGCCTACAGTTTTCCTTACATCCTGCTTACTTTATTACTGTTGGACCTTAGTGAGTATCGAGTCGACCTCTCATCACTACTTCTTCGAGATTAGACGGGATACTCACTAGGTACATATTTATGTATGTAGTCATGCTGCACTTTCCTTTCTTTCTGCACTTGATTGTGCAGGTCCGGAGGCTAGTCCGTCTGATTATCAGTCCAGTGCTAGATATTGACCGAGTGGCTATACTTCACGGTGGGCTGTCCTTCTTGGCGACTTCCTGGCAGCACCCTGGAGTTTCCTTGTCATATTTCCTCTGTCTTTTGTTCAGACTGAGGCTCTGTATATATATTTCAGTTATTGTATATTCGGTAGTTGCTCGTGGCACTCGTGACACTAGTTCCTGGCACACACACACAGTTATTATTTAGGGGTTTTGGCTGTGCATATGTTATGCGACGTGCCTATCAATTGATTTCTGTACCTATGGTTCTATCTCGTATCATTTATCATTATTGTGTTTTATCCATTTAAAATGGTAGTTATTAAATTGTTAACCAAAAAGGGGAAGGGTAACACCTAGTGTGTTTCATATCGGCTTGCCTAACCCCGCTGTTGGGCGCCATCGCGACCTGAATTAGGATTTGGGTCGTTACACGGATACCGGGTAGTGCTGACCAGTTTCTGAAATTAAGACTGCTCCAATACCCACGCCTTTGCTGTTTGCATCCCCATCAAAGAACATCCTCCATCCATCGTAGAATTCTGCAATGTCCTCTCCTACGAATGACACTTCTTCATCGGGGAAATACGTTTTCAATGGTTCATATTCTCCGTCCACAGGATTTTCAGCAAGATGATCGGCTAATGCTTTTCCCTTGACCGCCTTCTAAGTTACGTAAATGATGTCGATCTCACTTAACAGGATCTGCCATTTAGCTAGCTTGCCAGTAGGCATGGGCTTCTGAAAGATGTACTTTAGCGGATCCATCCTCGATATGAGGTACGTTGTGTAGGCACAAAAATAATTCCTCATCTTTTGTGCTACCCAAGTCAAAGCACAACAGGTGCGTTCTAGTAGAGAATACCGGGCCTCGTACGGAGTAAACTTCTTGCTGAGGTAGTAAATTGCTTGCTCTTTCCTCCCTGTTTTGTCATGTTGCCCGAGAACGCAACCGAAAGCTCCCCCTAACACAGCAAGGTAGAGTAATAGAGGTCTACCCGGCTCTGGAGGTACACAGACTGGTGGTGTTGAGAGGTACTCTTTGATTCTGTCGAAGGCCTTTTGACAATCCTCAGTCCATTAGATGGCAGCATCCTTTCTTAGCATTTTGAAAATTGGTTCGCAAATGACAGTGGACTAGGCTATGAACCGGCTGATGTAATTGAGCCTTCCCAGGGAGCTCATTACATCCTTCTTGTTCCTTGGTGGCGACAATTCTTGGATGGCTTTGACCTTTGATGGATCTATCTCTATTCCTCGACAACTGACAATGAACCCTAGCAGCTTGCCAGCAGGAACCCCGAACGCACATTTTGCGGGGTTAAGTTTCAGATTGTATTTCCTTAACCTGTTGAAAAACTTTCTCAAATCTTCCATGTGATCAGCAGCTTTCTTTGATTTGATGATGACGTCGTCCACATATACCTCGATCTCCTTGTGAATCATATCATGGAATATAGTAGTCATGGATCTCATGTAAGTGGCCCCTGCATTCTTCAGACCGAATGGCATCATCTTTTAGCAATACACTCCCCACGACGTAATGAATGCCGTTTTCTCAGCATCTTCCTCGTCCATCCAAATCTGATGGTAACCAGCAAAACAATCTACAAAGGACTACAGCTCGTGCTTGGCACAATTATCAATTAAGATGTGTATGTTTGGTAGGGGGAAGTCATCTTTCGGGCTGGTCCGATTAAGATCCCGGTAGTCGACGCAGACTCTGACCTTCCCATCTTTATTTGGTACAGGCACAATGTTGGCTAACCATGTAGGGTATTCGACAACTCGGAGAACCCCGACGTTGATCTGTTTGGTGACCTCTTCTTTGATTTTCAAGCTCATGTCTGGTTTCAACTTCCTGATCTTTTGCTTCATTGGTGGGCATGTTGGATTGGTTGGCAGCTTGTGGGCCACAATAGATGTACTGAGGCCAGTCATGTCATCATATGACCAGGCGAATATGTCCTCATATTCCTTTAATAATCCGTATATTCCTCCTTTTCTGATGGAGACAGATGAATGTTGATGCGTGTTTCTTTGACGTTAATATGTCCTCATATTCCTTTAAGAATTCCGTATATTCCTCCTTTTCTGATGGCGAAAGATGAATGCTGATGCGTGTTTCTTTGACGTTCTCTGCGTTTCTCAGGTTGACGACCTCAGTCTCGTCCAAGTTAGACTTAGGTCTGTTCTCAAAGTTCTAAACCTCTTTAATAATATCCTCAGGTATATCATCCTCGTCTGACTCGGAATCCGTTTGTTGCGCTGCCTCGTTGCAGGTCACAATCGTCGGCATCAAGATAAGTAATAGTAATGCTGTGTAAAATAAAGTAATGGGGAGGAAAGCAGTAGCAAGTAAATATAAGATTTATAAAGAAACTAGAAATGCTTTGATAAATTAAGTAATTGTTTAAACATGGGAGCTCTTTCTTGCAGAAATTAAAATGCGAGAAGAAAATTCTTTAAATAAATAAACTGTAAATAATGCTTGTTTTGTTAGTCTTGCTACCTCGAGGCTCGACGGGCTTTGGTTGTCCTGACGGACAAATTGTTGAACATGATCCCTTGCTCACGACTTGTATAGAAGGGCCTTCCTTCCCCACCTCTTCAAGAATGACACAGCAGTTCATGTCCTCATCATCCAGAAATAGATCACTCATTGCCGCTAGCGCCTCCTCCTCGTCTGTACCATATGTGATGTTATCTGGCTAGAAAGTCTGCTCTATGTGGGGTATTGGCTGCTCCAATGGGTAGTAGGGGCCGCGTCATGGTGGCGACCGGTCCTTGAACTCCTCCCAAGTGTACTCGTACCCTAGACCAAAAGTTGTACCGTGCTTCTTGAGTATTATTGGCTTTGTTATTCCTTGAAGATGATTACCGAGCCATTTACCTGGCTCATACCCTTGCCAGTTTAATATGCTTTCGGTCTTACAGCCCCACCACTTGTCCTTATCAAGGGCGTTAACACGTTCAACGTTGTGGTAGATTTCTCCACCCAACTTCCTCCTTCCATCTATGACCGAAAAGGTCTGGCGACCATAGATATGGTTGCTACCGTCACCATGGATTATTACCGCTTGGTGATTCTATTCAAACTTCACAGCTTGGTGTAGGGTTAATGCCACGGCCCCAGCCGCGTGGATCCAAGGTCGTCCCAACAATAAGTTGTAGGACGCAGGCACATCTATCACTTGGAAATCTACATCCAACTAAGCTGGTCCCATTTGTAAGCACAAGGTGATTTCTCCCATGGTGGACCTCTGCGAACCGTCGAAGGCTTTTACGTTGATCTCTCATTCCTTTATCTCATGTAGACTTTTTCCCAACTTCTTGAGCGTGACCAGCGGACAGATGTTGAGGCTGGAACCCCCATCAATTAGGATCCTTGTGATTAAATGATCCTCACATTGCACCGTGATGTGTAGTGCTCTGTTATGCCCTAGTCCTTCGGGCGGCAGCTCATCTTCATGGAAAGTGATCTTGTGTATTTCCAGTACCTGGCCTACCATGTTGTCCATTTCCCCACTGGTGATATTGTCCGGTACATATGCTTCACTCAGCACCCTTAGCAAAGAACTCCTGTGAGTTTCAGAGTTTTGTAACAGGGAGATGATGGATATTTGAGCTGGCGTTTTGTTCAACTGGTCGAGGATTGAATATTCCTTGGCTTGTATCTTTATCCATTGATCGTCTGAACTTGTTTCAATGATGGGGGGACGGTTGTTGGCCTGCTTGCTAGACTCGGCCAAATGTTCAGGGGTATAAACTCTGCCAGTTCTCGTCATACCCTGTGCATCGATGGCTTCCTTAGACTTTCCTTTACCTTTCCTCCTTACTTCAGCGGTATAGTCCCACAGAATAGCGTCTGAGTAAAAGGGTGTTGTTGTTGACGTTGCCACTGGAATAGGTGTGGTCATTCTTATTCCTGTCGGAGTATATGTTATAGATGGCCGGACTAAAATTTTGAGCGGTCGTCCAAACTCGATTTCGATCGGCACTGGGGCCTTTCCTTTGGTGGGTGGTCTTGATTCAAACTCAAGTGGAATGGACATGTTTACCTCAGCTTCTTCAGATGGTTGCATCTGGACTACGATCAGATTAAGAGTAATTGCAGGCTTCTTCGGATCAGCCTCTGCAATCAGCCTAACTGATCCCTCGGGATCCCAGTCATCATCAACCTCAATCATATGGACACCACCTTTATGGTCAGGCAGCGGATTATTGAGAACATTAGGAGCAGGGTCCTTGGCTACAATGATCTTGTTATCTATGAGGGTCTGTATCTTGTCGTTCAAGGAACGACATTCCTCGATGGTGTGTCCCTTCATGCCGGAGTGGTAAGAACGGGTTTTGTTTGGGTTTACCCATTGAGAAGGGTTCTCAGGGGCGACAGCGCGAATGGGTGTGACATAACCGGTGGCTTTGAGCTTTTCGTATAATTGGTCAATGGGTTCAGCTATGGAGGTATACTGTTTCGGTGGACAACGGTCGAAGTTTGGGCGAGGTCTTGGGAAGTTTTGGCGATTAGGTGGTGATTGGTAGTGAGAAGGTTAGGAATTGTAGGCATTATAGACGGGAGCTGGTTGGGAGTATCTGGGTGAGGTAGGCTGATATGTGGGGGGTGAAGCTTGGTAGGTGGGTGAGGGTGTTTGGTATTGAGGTGAGGCTGCTTGGTAGCTTGGAGCTGGTTGGTACGTGAAGGAAGGTGCGGGGTATACTTGGTATTTGGGAGGGGACTTGGCTTGCTGTTCCACCATCACGGCTCCTACATCCCTTTTCTTGGACACACCACTGGATTGCAAAGCTTTATTGGTAGCCTGTAAGGCTTCAAAATTAGTAACCATACCATTTTTGATACCTTCCTTGATTCGTTGTCCCAGCTTGATGATATCAGAAAATTTTTGCCCCTCGACCATCATCAGTCGCTCATAATACTGAGGATCCTGAGCTCGTACAAACAATTTCTTCATTTGTTCCTCTTCCAAGGCCGGTCTGACCTTGGCGGCTTCTGACCTCCAACGAGTAGTATACTCGCGAAAGGTCTCTGTTGGTTTCTTCTTTAAGTTCTGGATGTAAAATATATCCGGTGCATTCTCAGTGTTGAACCTGAATCTATCCATGAAGTCCGTAGCCATGCTCACCCAATTGCTCCATTTCTTTGGATCCAGGATGATGTACCAGGATAGTGCATCTCCTTTCAAGCTCCTCATGAAGAGTTTCATGTAGATCCTTACATTTTTCCTCACGCCGACCAATTTGTCACAGTAAGCCTCAGATGGACTCTTGGGTCACCAGTACCATCGAACATCTCGAACTTAGGAGGTTTGTACCCCTCGGGCAGTTCAACATCGGGCTGTATGCAAAGATCTTTATAGTACAACCCCTCGATCCCTTTAACTCCTTCGACACCCTGAACTAGGTTGGTCAATTTCTTGAGTTCCTCGGCCAGGTTCCTGATGAGCCTGTCCTTCTCGTCGGACTCATGGGTATGTGGCGTGTAATGAGCTACGATTTCCACATAAATGGGATATACATAAGCCTGGAAGTGGTCTCTCGTCTGATCCTGGAGATGCAGAGTGTTGTAGTGACATGTGTTGCGTTGTGCTGGTGGAACTGGATCTTTTGGATGATTTGGTTGTTTAGGGATGTTTTTTGGTAAAGTGGGGTTCGGAGCATTTGGGAAGTGAACGTCTGGGACGTTGAGGGAGAATGATAAGTGGGCCAAGTTCTTGACCTGATCAAGTTCCTCTTGGAACTTTAGCAGCTTCTTCTCTAGTGGAGACATACCCTCATGCAGAACCTGAATACCATGACCATCAGTAATCTCAACCTGTTCATCCCTGTTGTCTTTTCTGGTACCGCTTGCATCTGCCATCTTAGTTTTACCCTTACGTTTCCCTTTAGGAGGACTGGGGGGAGGAGTAGAAGGAGGGCCTTTTGATCTTGTGCAATAAGTTGTTGATGTCAGAGTGCACGAACTAAACTTTGGGGAAGGGAAATAATAAATAAAGAAAAATGAAACCAAAAGGTAAGGAAGTCAGTGAGGATTATGAAGAATATTGCGGTAATTTAATCACGTAATGCGAAAAATGTAAAACGCATCCTAAGTTGGGGAACCTCTTTGTGCCCGAGGTAGGCCTAGCAACAAATTAATTTGGAGAACTTAAAATACTAAATGCCTCATTTTATTGATAATAAAATAGACAAATCCATCTTGACTCTAAGAATGCGAAAATACGTCACTAATGGCCTGTGGCCTTATTAAATCAAAAGTAAAGTAAAGACAATTCCTATCTACTTGGTCCCAGAAGGACCTTCCCCAGACTCGGCATCTCCGCTTGCCTTGCTCAACATTCCTATCTTGCGGAGCCCCAGCAGCAAGTAAGTCCTGACTAGAATTCCCGCTTCAGCTCCCTCGGTCTTCTGACAAGTCTCGATCCTCCTAAGGAACTTTTCCTCCAGGTCAACTATGCCTTGTTCCAAGTGTGCTAGCCTCTGGGTGGAAGTGATGGCCATGTCCTTCCATTCCTCGATCAGTTTCATGTTGGCTATGTGGATTTTGTGATGATCTTCCTTATAGTCACGGAGCCTCTTGCGAAGTTGGTTGAGTCTAGTTGTTGCCTCGGCTTTCTCATCTATGACCCTGTGTCCTCGAGCGAACCCTGTTTCAATACTTCCTCCCCAGTTATCTTCCAACCATCCCAGATAATAAGGAGAACAACCAACATGATACCTGTCGAGCTCGATAGTATCCTTCTCCAACTGGATCCTGCAGTGCCACAATTGCTGAGCTTGACACTTGTGAGGGTTGTCATCATTTTTGAAGTCCGCCCTGAGATGACTCATTTTCTCGACCCTTGGGATGACTTGCTTCCTCCCTGCCAGCCTCATGACTCGAATCGGGACGTAAGGGTATGTCCCTCTAAGACCAATCAATATTAGGAATGGAGTGTCTCTAGTCCGGATGATGAATTCTTCGGTCGGGAACCACTCGAACATCCATTGGATATGATCCTCGGTCAGATTATCCAATAACTCGACCCATCCATTGGCATTCTCCGGCTGTGCAAACATGTCGGGGAAGTAGTTCATACGCTTTGGATGATGGAAAGCAATATAATCATCCTAAACTCTCCTATGTATGTCTTGACGGTAGTCACCCTTTTGTAGATGCTCGGTGAGCAAGAGCTGGAGTAGCAGGTTGCAACCCTCAAAATGTTTCGCTCCTCGTTGACAGTTCTCCAAGGCTCGGTATATGTCAGCAATGATCATAGGTACAATGCTGAAATCCTGTCTGTCGATCCCTTCCATCAAAGTCTTGGTAACCATAGCCAATCTGGTGTGGATTCTCCCCTTCTTTGTCGGGACGACCATCAATCCCAACAAGCAGAATATGAAGACGAATACCCGGCGGTGAATGTGCCCCAGAGCGGTAAGGGCAAACTCTTCCTGATATGTGCGGTAAGACTGACTACGGCCATACCTCTCGAACAAGTAGTCAAAGGGGATGTACGAGTCTTTCAAGCAGACTAAATCCGGATTCTTCTTGAGCCCCATCATCTTGAGAAAACCCCGGCGTGTTCGGTTTTCGGGCATCAATAACCCTTGAGACTCCCAAGGTAAACCAGCTAAACCCCTTATCTCCTCTAGAAGCGGTGTCATCTCATTGTTCCCAAATCGAAAAACCGACCGATCAGAGTCCCAGAATAAGGTGGCAGCCTCTATCACCATGTTATTAGGCTGAATGTCCAAAACAGAGGGCAGGTTGCCCAGGTGTTTTCTGACTACTGTTTTGTCTCTTGAGTTCAAGTCTTCCCACCAATTCAGAAGTTTTGGGTGGATGTTGGTGACCATGCCGAATCTGGGGACCTCATGCCTCATTTCTGCAAAGTAAACAGGTTAGGCCCTTACCCCCACCAGACACGACTATTTAACATCAATAATTAGCATGAGCATTTAAGTTCTACAAATAAATGCACAGAACGTGAAGGCATCCTTTTGGGTTCCAGGGAAACCCAATGGACTTTGGGCAAGGCTACTTAAAGGCTATTGTGCGGACAACACGTTGGCCTGGCTAGGTTTGACCATGATGCATGCAACATACAATAGAGTAAGGTTTCTATTAGGGTTTTAGACTGGTACCCTTGAGAGGACAACCCAATGGGGAAGGCACGGAACTGTCGACTGCACCGTTGATCGACTAGTTTTACCGCAAATACGCCTTTTCAAATTTAGGGGGTGATAATATTGGAATAGCGCAACCACTCATTGTAAGCGTTGCTATAGGATTTTGTTTGGAACAAGTGGAATATGGATGTGGGTCATGATATGCAATAAATAGCGTTTAAACAAATAGGCATGTATTTTCACGTTGAGGAAAGTGGTAAAGAAAGGAAATATATCAATTATAATGGAAAGCGTTTGCAAAGAAAACATGAAGATATGTCAGTTTCGTTCAGGTGAAATAAATACTTGTAAAAAAATAAACAGTTAATAGCATATAACGGGGAATAGGAAAAGGTGTGAGCATAAAATGAAAATTAAAGGTCCAAATTCACAAAGCAACTTGTAATGGTATAAGCCTAGGGAAAGTCCCCAGCAGAGTCGTCATGCTGTCGTGCCCCATTTTTCTATCGCACGCGTTAGGTACGGAGAGATCGGGTTCTATGACATTCTGGACAACTCCTTAAAGGAAAAGAATTTAAGGAAGAGTCGCCACCTAACGATTTTTTGTGGTGCGTTAGGGCACCTAGAGTTGATAACTCATAAACTAGTTTGCATTACCAGAGATTGGTTAAGGGCTTGAAATTATCCTAAGGGGAAGGTGTTAGGCACCCCTCAAGATCCATAACTGTGGGTCCCAGCCAAGAAATTTTGTGAAATTGGACGGTGAACAAGTAGCAAGCAAGGTTCATATAAGAGGGGATTTCAATCAAGTATGAAAATCTTTAAAAGTTTTGGAGAAAATATTAGAATAAACATTTGTAAAGAACTGTCCTAGGTTTAAACTAATACGGATCACATCAATGCAATACCCGGTATGTCACTTCCTCAAAGAGGCGGCTACACGTGGTATTAGCGCACCGGTCATCATATCTGTATTCTACCCTTCCCACCCCGTAAAGGTTATTTAAAACGCGTGTGTTGGTCAGGAATGTTTATTGCGTGCTATTACCCGTCCCGTCCTATCAGTCCTAGAGGGTGTTTAGGACTACTATTCCTACAAGGAGAGTACTAGGCTGACCCCCTAGGTTTAAAGGATTAAACTCTAAGCGACATACAATAACATTTAGGACTGCATATAGAGGAAGCATACACAATCAAATAGGGGCCCATACATCCCTCCACAGGTTGTATACGTAAATAGCACGACTCAAGCACATAAAGGAGTCTCAATGAAAGAGTTTTTAAAACAGACGTTTTAAGTTTGAAAACAGTAGGCTTAGGAGCTTTGGTTTTAAGAAAATAAGGCAAAAGTCGATTAAAACAGAGCAGTTTAAAGAAGACTTGATTGGAAAAATCTGGTAATTCAAAGGCAATAGCAAGATTGAAAATGCACAGCAGTTTTGAGGGAGTTTCAAATAAACGGATGAATAACCTTTAGAAAACCAATAATCAGAAGTAAAACTGAGTAGTTTCAAACAGGGGTGACTTACCTTGAAATCAGTAATTCAAAAATATAGCAGGAACCAGTAGTTTAAAAGAGTTTTAGTAAAGGAGAGTGAGCGCATAACTTCGAGAACCAATAATTTTAAGATAGAGCAAGGATTCAAACAAACAGAGTGACTTTGTGAAGGGAGAGTTTGTTTTGAAAATCTGTTAATTGTTGGGCAAACAAGAGTGAAAATAACGGCACCCAGCGATGTTCTCAAGAAAAGGTTGCTTAGTTTTTACAGGTCATTTTTAATACAAACAGGACATAATGGTCGATTTGGGTTTTAATAAGTGTTAGGCCTAAGGTTTTCCTAGGCGTCGTACACATTGCCTATTTTTATTTTGAAAGGTGAGCATGCATACTTTAGTCCTGATTTTAACGACATGCAAGAAAAATATACATTTGCAGAAAACGTTTTAAACCCTTTAACCATATTTTAGTGAGATTACTAGATTAGAACATTAACTAGGCGTTTAACAGGGCGCAATAGAAAACAGGCATTTTGAAAGTAAAATCCTAAAGAGCAGGATATCTAGTGCACACATGAATAAGTAGAATCCTATAGGCATGTCTTCTACATGCAATGCTTGTGAAGATGTAGTAGCAGTAACATATGGTAGTTTTATTACTTTATTATAGTTATTAGCTGTGAACAAGAAAAAAAATAGACATAAGTGTAGTAGAGATGTTGAAGTAGACAACCTAAACATGGTTTCTAATGCATGGTATGTATGTCCTAAGCATGATACTATTACACACATAGGTAAGTAAAATCCTATAGTCATGTTTTCTACCCATACTATACTAAACATGCATAGTCCCCTCCCACATTCACTATCCAGCCCCAAATATTCGTTCACAAATTATTACAGGCCAATAATAATAAATTACATTAATGAAAAATGAAAAAGTAAGAAGCTACTTCTATAGGGCGCCTTCAATCAGGCCCATTCTCCCAGCCTCACTCCTTTCGACTTTCACAGCCTTACATGGCCTGGCTGCGGCAAAGTTCCTTAGGGCCCCAAATGGGTCCCTGGCCAATGCCATCATCTAAGAAAAATTACCAAGATTTTAACAAAATGCAGTGTGGAATTACCAGCCTTGTGTTTCAAAGTTCAATGAATACTCAAGGCAATGCTCACACGAAGGGGGTAGGACCTAATTTCTAAGAGTAGTGGGAAGTGCTTATAGTTTAAAAGAGTGTTGAGTTTGAAAGAGTTCTGAAATAACAGTTTTGAAAAATGACTTCAAAGAACAATGTAAGAGTTTTACAAAAGGAAAATAGTTTGCAAAAGGGAAAGAAAGAGGCCAATCACAACTCAGCAAAGGTGCAGGGTTCAAACTCAACAGGGGAAAGGGAGTTGGGGACAAGTAATTCACATGTGAACAATAGAATAAAGTTACAGATTCACATAGTTACCACATAGTTATCACAAAGCAATCATAGATAAACAGGATCAGAATTATATAGCATTTAGAAATCAGATGGAGGGATACAGGCTGCAGCATGAGAGGCTAAATAGGGGATGAGACCATGTAACAGTAGTCATGTTGAGATAAGAAGCATTAACCTATAGACAAATAATCATACTAGTGAAATAAGTCTCACATAGAGTCACACAGGAGGAACAAGAGACATATTAGACAGATAGGAAAGGAGGAATAGCTCGGATATGCTAATGACATCAGACTCAAACAATTATGGACAATCACATGAGGAAAGCAAAGTACTTATTAGACTAACAAAAGAGAAAGGACATTATAAACAAGATAAAGCACCAAAGGAGCAACAGGAATATAAACAAGAATTGAAGCATATTGTGTAGAGACACTATAAAATTAACGTAGAGACATACCAGTTGATTGATATAGAATAGGAAGGTACAAAGAGATAGAACAGCAACATCAATATGCAGAACAAATGAGCAACAGAGTAGTAATATGCAGAAGCAAAAGAGCAGCAATGATTACTCAGTGTGTTTGTGTGTGCTATCAGTGTTCCCAATATCCGTGTGTACTATCAGTGTCAGTGTCCTTTGCAAAGAGAGAAGACAGAGTATATATAGTTGAAAAGCAAGTAGTGGATAAGGTAAAAATCAAGTCAAGTAGTA
Source organism: Nicotiana undulata (assembly GCA_005239495.1). Classification (NCBI taxonomy): domain Eukaryota; kingdom Viridiplantae; phylum Streptophyta; class Magnoliopsida; order Solanales; family Solanaceae; genus Nicotiana; species Nicotiana undulata. The sequence goes on from ML243748.1 coordinate 179,574, forward strand.
ATTGAAGATCTCAAAATCAATTAAATCAGGAAATTAAGGCAGGTACTCCCTTAAGCCAAGGGATTTGATTCAAACGGTAAGAATCAGTGATATATAAGGCAAGAAGAATCAATACATAATTAATAAGGAAAGGATCAATGTAGTTCAGTAATGGTAACAACTTAGAATCTGTAAAGTGAGAATCAGAAGTCTCCCTTAATTAAGGGAGTCATCTCAAACGGTAAAGAAGAGGGAGCAAAATAGGGAAAAGAATTCACATAGCAAGAGCAATCAAGGAAACAATTTGAACATGGTAAGCATAGAGTAAGTAATTAGGACTAGGTTCAGAAGTTTTAATTAAGGAAACAATGTCAAGAATCAGTAAACATTGTAATCGACCACACAATAAGGCAGGAAAATAATTCAGAGGTTGGAAATCAGTAAAGGGGTATCAATCCCCAGATATTAGGGATCCTAAATTAGTACCAATTCAGGAAAAACCTCATATATTTAAGGATATATCGGGAATCAGCATGGTATCACTCATAGTCATTCAAAAATGTCAAAATAAACACTGATTTGAATAGGATAAACACACAGTAGGCAAGAAGCAGTAGAATCAAAGACCAACAGCATAGCAAAGGTAATAATCACAAATAATCAGGGATTACTCATGGGAAACAGATACACATACAAATCGGAGGGACAAATCAGTAAAGACATAATCATGGTTAGAACATAGTGTTAAAACTAAAGTTTTAACATAAAAAATCATGATTAAAAGTGATAAAACGTCTAAGCATATGAGAAAATCACTTGAACCTTGAGAAATCGTTTGAAGAAAAATTTCAGAAACCCTAAGGGAAGAACTTGTTTAAAAATGGAAAAGCTTTTGAGAAAAAGTGTAATAATACTCGTAATAAAACCAGATTCAATGTAAATCTAAGAAAATCAGAAGGTTTTAAAGATTAGGGTTTCAGAGAAATCGGAGAAAGTAGAAGAACCTGCTGTGAAACTCAAAGATCGTGGCGAATATGGCATGGTCGCGTCAGAACCCCACCGGAGAGAGCCGAAAAACCAACCAGGCAAGGAACCCCAGTAACCGTTCAGTCATGGGAAAGACCACTGGAGGTCTCAGAGATGGAGTAATCCGGAGAAAGGAGGAGTCATGGCGGCCGGTAGTCGAAAGGGATGAGACTGGAGGTGGCCGGAGAGATGGTGGAGTCCATCGGAGAAGAAGAACCCAGAAAGTTCTAGAGAGAGGAGGAGAGGAAGAGACGATAAGAGAGAGAGTCGGTCTTGAGATAATGAGACGGAGGGGGGGGGGGGTTAGGTTAGAATTAAATTAGGTAAGCAATATATGGACCGTTGATCAAATTTGATCAACGATTCAGATTGGCTTGGGATTGGGTCGGGTATCTGATAGGTTTTGGGCTGGGTATTTAATTGGGTTTGTGCTGGGGTTTGGGTAATTGGGTTAAGGGGTTGAAATAGGTTAAAACTGGCTAGATTTTAAATACTCCTTAAAAATAAGATAATTAATTAATTAAAATAACTAATAATTATATAAAAATAAAAATAAGTTTAAATAAGTAAAATCACAATAATTAACTAATATTAAATATAAAAATGCATAAATTTTGAATTAAAATAATATAAAACATCCAATCGGGCCATAATTGCAAAGTTGTTGTAATTGAAATTAACTAAGACCCAATTGGCTAATTTGTGAAATAATTGGATTTTAATGGATAAAAATGATTATAAATAACATACTAGGTTAAAAAAATATTTTGAAGTTATTTATGACATAATTTAGGAATTATTTAAATATGAAATATTAAATAAACGAGAAAATAATTTAAATAAAAATAGGAAAAAATACTCATCATTACAAAGAGTAATTTTGAAAGCTTATAGGATAGTTTGAAAATAATCTTTAGGAAAATTTGGATATCAACAATCTGTGTACACATTACCCTTCCAGACCCCACTAGTGAAATTTCACTGGGTTGTTGTTGTTGTTGTTGTAAGGGAGCAAGTGTTGTAAATTCATATAATGGAACTTTAGAGGGAATTTGATGGTTTGCACTACTATTTTTCCTTTTAAATTTCTACAAGATTCTTTGTAAATACATAACATAATGTAGTGTCATTAATCATAACAATATTGTTTAAGCGTTTTTCTTCTAATTTTTAAGCAATTACACAATCAATTATTAAACCTATATACATAAATTCTAACAAGATTCAATACGCAAAATAATTTATATGCTAAAACATTTATACATAAATTCACAATAACAACACATAGCTAAAATACACATATATTATAGCAAAATTAGCATTAAAAAATGCTAAATAACATATTAGTTCTACTAAGGAACATATAATCACAATATATATATAATATCAAAATCCTAAACATATAGATACATATATTCACTTGCAAAAAAATTAATAAAAAAATTTGACTAGAGAGAGGACAGCCGCCGCCGGACTGGGGGGAGTGGTTGTCGCCGCTAGACTGGAGGAAATGTCGTGCCGCCACTGCTACTGCCAGGTGCTGCTATCACAGTTGGAGAAGGTGAATCATGGTATGGAATAGAGTAGATAGGAGAGGAGGTACGAAGTGGAGCAGGAAAAAAAGAGAGGAGAAAAGAGAAGGAAAAAAAACGAGAGAAGGGTAAAAGGGTCGGAGTTTGTGCTTTTGAAAACAATTTCGACCGAAACGATCGAAAAATGGTCTGATAGGCTAGGCCCCGTTTAATGTGGAATTTTGCGACTGAATCGGTAGAATTATTTAAATGATAAATATTTTTTTATAGGTTTGCAACTGAATCGGTCGCAAAGTTAAAAATAATTAATTCCGACGGAAACAGTTGAAACACTAGTCAACTGTTTCTTTTAGCTTTCTATTTCCGACCAAAATGGTCGGAAGCGTTTTTCCCGTATTTTCATGCCAATATTTGTGATAAGTATAGTCATAACGTGGTCGAATAATTATAAGAAAAATTAAATCAATTTTTATTTTTACTTTTCCTAACGAGTTAGTCGAAAATTTTTGACTACTTGTTTCGGTCGAAACTAAGTTGATTTCTAGTAGTGACACACTTAGGATACACCCAAAACCTTTTCCGCTGTAAAGGCATTTTGCTCTATGAAATCCGAATAAACACATATACACACTCAAACACAGAAAAGTAAGATTTTTTGGAAGATGGATGGAAGACAAGGATCTTATATCAGAATTTTTTTGATCATGATGCCGACTCTCATGGTAGCTTGATCAGTGTTCTCCTTTTTGGTTTGAGTTCACCACTACTCAGCTTGCAAAAAATTATAGTGGTAGATAGAATTTGGTGCTTGAGCAAGTTTCTCTGTGGAAAATGAAGAATAAAAGATGATTGGGGGTGTTGGTATTACTGTGTTCCAAATCAGAAAATCAGAGAAGCAAACAAACATTAGTTCAATAAACAAAATTGAAAAATAATTCTGAGCCCATTGAATTCTCAGTCTATCCTTAAGGAATTTAATCCCCTCATGGTATCCCAAGGTATACAGATTAATTTCTCCCAAGATAGAATGTAATAACTATTATGTGATAGCGGCACTTCAAATCACATAACTTCAACGAACACAACAAACGGAGCAAATCACACTTGACACTTATGTTTATTTAGAGAATAATTCAACAAAGTATAAAAGATGGGAGATGATGTTTCCTTATTTGAAAAATGAGGCCAAGCCTCTAAATTTATAGACAATGAAAGGGTAAGATGAAGAGGTGCAATCCAATAGGTACCTCTTCCATTGTCCATTCACACCCCTTATTAAAAATGCAAGAATCGGGAATGGACATATGTGGAAAAACATGCATTAAAATATTATGTGATTCACAATTAAGGATTAATCGCATCCGGATAAGTAGGTTTTCCTTTGAACTTTCCATAGTGAACTTATATCGGATATACTCAGTCAATCGATAGATTTGATATCTTTGAACCGCCGAACTTCGGTGTATATCTAGACAACCATAAGTCACTCAATCAATCCTTAACCGTCTTTGATTCTCACGGTTGTATTCGTTTCAGCCATGAACACTGCCTGGTTTCATGAGTGCTTAAAGAATGGGCATTTACTTTCATTCCCCTTAAAGCGGCTTACACTTCACACTCACATAGGTGATTTCTAAACGTGTAATCCTATAGACACATTATCTAATCATATCCTGCTGACTTAGCAAATCATTAAAAAGCTTTAAGCTTTATTGACTCATCAAAAAGCCTTAATGCTTTACCTTGATTCATGAACATTGTATTCATCACGAGAATGGATTGAGTTATTTGACAATTTTGAACCGTCATTCAAAACTTTATTTGATCTCTTTGAACCTTGCTCTTGGGATCTCCAGTCCGCTAGGTAGAGTTACTGCCATGATGACTTGTCCTAGGCCTTAGCCCCATTCCCTTCGATGATGTTTCAACTGCCTCTCTAAATAGGACTTTTGTAAGTGGATCTGACACGCTATCTTTTGACTTTATGTAATCAATTATGATAATTCCCCTTGAGAGTAGTTGGCTAACGGTTTTATATCTTCGGTGTTTTTGACAAGATTTTTCGTTATTCATAATGCTCCCAGCCCTTCTTATTGCCGCTTGGCCAATGCAATGCATGCAAATAGGTGCCAATATTTTGGGCTAAGATGGAATTTCTTCAAGAAATTTAGGAGCCATTCATCTTCTTCACCGACCTTGTCTAAGGCTATAAACTCAACCTCCATTGTAGAGAGGTCAATGCACATTTATTTGGACGATTTCCAAGACATCTCTCCTCCACCGACTGTTTCGAATCGGTTGAACCAGTGATCTAATTTGCATTACTATACCCCTCTATTATCGCGGGATACTTATTGTAGTGCAAAGCATAATTGGAGTGCATTTCAAGACTCGTTTCATTGTCGTGAAAGTTCAATGCGAACTTCCTTATGTCGTAGACTAATGCGTCTCGACATTCTATTGCATATCAGATTATTGACTACACTTAATGTAGCAATAATATATTATAACAACAACAAGAATGATTGGCATCAGTCGTGGCTACAACCTTTTAATATATAACAAATTTTGCAATCATTCTCCCATTTTTAAGCATTTGTATGCTATTTATTCATAAGTCTACATGATATGCAAATTATAACACATTCATTCATGAAACAAATACAACTTGGAATAGATTTTGGTCATGTTCATTGGTTGGTTAACCTCATTATAGACCAACGTATTAATACTTTTGTTCATGAACGGTCATGTTTATACAAAACATGTAAACGCACTTTTCATGAAAAGTCACAGCCTTCCAGGTGACACCCTTTCATAAAAGAGCTAAACATTATAAATGTTCAAGAAAGTACAAAATATTTCTATTTTTTTCTTTTTAGCAAATCCACTAGGCAAGAGCCTAGGGCTAGTTTTGTTAATAATAAAAAGCAAAAAGCAAAGAACCATATAGGAATAGTACACATAAGGGGGACAATAGCACCAGTAGTGTTGCCTCTATGCCTTGGCTATATAATCACTACTTTGCGCCTCACAATGCCCGATATGGCAGCCTCATGTAGAGGAAATATGGTGTAGCTGCCTGCAAAGTCTCACGAGGGCATATAATCTCATAGCCGCTTTGGTATTTTTCCAAAGGCATAGGACGTGGGCAGACACTATTGGGATAAACCTTACCTTACTAATCCTATCGAGGCATAAAATAGCCTCTCTTACTAACATGCATGTAAAACGAAAGAACTAGAAAGTACTAAATATTCTATGATCATCACAGATTTATAACATACTATATGATGATATTACATATGACTATACTAACGTGATGATAAAATATAAAAATGTAAAAGTGACTGTGCTGCTCTTTCTTCTCTAACTTTGTGTAATCTTCAATTTGTATAATCTTATCTTCTTCAGCATCTCTCTTCAATATGTCTTCAAAATTCATCATTTCTTTTTTTAACGATTCAACTTTGTTGACGTAGTTGGAAGAACCTGTTTTTGTTTGGCAACTCTCATGGGGAGTCGCCTTATGTTCACATCTTCACTCACCTTGCCGTCCCAACTTTTTTCTCTTGTGTGTGTCTTCTTCCTTTTTCCGCTATACATAGGTGATAAGTCATGTCTTCTTCCTTTTTCCGCTATACATAGGTGATAAGTCATGTCTTCTTCCTTTTTCCGCTATACATAGGTGATAAGTCACCTTTCCTTGCTGCCTCTGCTCGAAATTTCTGGAAAAGCACGTAAACAACTTTCGAATTTGTAGCTTCATCACTAGTCATCACTAAGACTGAACAACTAATGAATTCACCGACTATCATATGCATATCCATTAAGGATTGGTGGGGTTCAAAAATTATATCATTTAGAAATTACATCTAACATTCGCTTGTGTCTTGCATAAGCTAAACACCCCCACATTCCACACATTTCACGTGCCTTTTCTTCTATTCATTAATTTAAAAGCATTTGATACCATTGTATGATCAAATTTCATATAACATTGTTTGGGTGCTTGTTTTAGTTTAACAAATTTCCACACCTTCGTTTCTTTTCCAGCGACCACAAAACCTTTAGGTTGTTTCATATAAGTTTCTTCCTCCAAATCTTCATTTAAGAAGGATGTTTCCACATTCATTTGATGGATTTCAAGATCACACTCGGCGGCTAATGCTATTACCAGCCGAATAGATGTAATTCTCGTTACCGGTGAGTATGTGTCAAAGTAATCAAGACCTTCTCATTGTCTTAATTTTTTTACAATCAATCTTGCCTTATATTTGTCAATAGTACCATCAGCTTTAATTTTTCTTTTGAAAATCTACTTAGAACCCAAAGGTTTATTTCTTGGAGTAAAATTAACCAATTCCCAAGTATGATTACTTATATGGGTTCTATCTTACTATTGACTGCCTCTTTCCAATATCGTGCTTCCGAGGAAGACAATGTTTCTTTAAATGTTTGAGGTTCATTTTTCAACAAGAATGTCTGAAATTCCAGTCCAAAGGAAGTAGTTATCCTTTAACGATACATCTTGGATTTTCCTAATTCAACGTACTTTCCTTTTCTTCTTCCCGAGTTCACTTAGAAATTTCACTAGACGACTCACATTCCTTTTTATACAGATAAAAATTCTCAAAGAACTCAACATTATCTGATTCGATTACCGTAGTAATATGAATGTCAGGATTTTCTAATTTTTGAACCAGAAAATTATATGCCTTACTATTTGTTGCATATCCTATGAAAATGCAATCAATAATTTTCGGTCTGATACCCTTTTGGGTTTAGAAACATGCACTTTAACTAAGCACCCACACTTTAAAATATTTAAGTTGGGCTTCCTTCCATTTCATTTTTCCATATGTAATGGATTACGTCTTGCTACTATACGGTTATCTGAAAGAATAATTCCCCCCCCCCCCCCC